>PVKS010022472.1:0-33691 GCA_004027875.1 Aplodontia rufa | reverse complement strand
CAGATAAGATGTAAAGCTTTACAATCTAATACTTTTTTTAGAGTTATAATGGGAAGGGGAAGGGAGGGATAAGGGAGGGTAATTGGGGGGGCACTCCTGGGGATAATTGCAATATCCAGAATATATACACATTTTATACACATTTTATATTATTTTATTAAAATCTTGTAAGGTTGCTCATAAATTAAAAAAAAGAAACAAAATATGTGCATACTTATAAAGGAATTTAAATTCCTTCAGGGGAATATTTTTTTTCAAAAATTCTTACTATTTTAGAAAGTATACTCTACATACCTGTTGTATTATCCTAATTGGAGGATTATGTATTAAAGTTCAGGTTTCATTGACAATTTCACTCAGTCTGGACTCTGTCTTATGAGAAACTCAGGAGTAAGTGGCTAGATTGTACACAATTATATATGCAGTCTACTTACTCACAACACCAGAAAGATCTTCCTGGAAAACTAAGACTCAATTTCAGCTCCCCCTTCCCACCAAATTCCTTAAAAATAATTATCCCAATTACGCACAAAAGAAAATGAAAACATTGTCCCAGCCAGGGATCTAAGCATGATATAAATTACAATTTCGGGGGCAGAGACTGGCATATCCTAAGATAAGCAAACTTTTATAAATTTTTAAGATATTATTTTTTAAATTTCAATTCCTCAGCATTTTTGCCAAACTAAGTAATTTACTTAGAAAAGAAAAATGTATGTAAAAGACAGTTAAAATAATTTTAATAACCTTCACCTTTATTTTAAGGGAATCAAAAATCATAATAAGAATATAACTGCAATATTTAATATAATATGTAAACTAAGAATTTACAGATATTTCACCATTAAAAGATTAGCAAAAGTTATAGATTACTTTTTAGGGCAAAATGCCAAAACATATTTTCTAAAAAGCTGTCTCAAGCATTATTCCTTTAAAGAGAGAACAGTAAGAGAGTGAGAGAATCAACTTTTTATTTTAGTTTTTCATGTGGCTTTTGTTGCTCTGACATTTAGTTGTGTACACAGTGCTGGGGTACTGCCATAACCACTGAGTCATTGGTCCAGCCCCTCACAGATATTATTTTATTGTCCTACTAAAATTATGAAGGGAATTATTTAAAACTTAGTTTGTTTTCTTAATAATTCTAACCAATAGAATGATATCATTCCATACAAATCAATAACTGTTAGTCTTGCCAAAATACTAAAAAGTCACTGTAATATTATTCAGCAAATTCTACATTTTTAGAATGTCTTCAAAGTTTACTCTTTGTTAATAATGATATGGAACTCCAACTTGAAGAGGCACACTCCAAGCAACTTCTAAAGCTGACAATAAGAAACATGTAAAAATAATTTTTACATGCGTGCAAGTAAGGAAATGGTCAAAATTGATCATTTGCAGCAACTAGTGATTTCAGAGAATTCTGCAGGACTAAAAAATATGAAACGGAAAAGAAATCTTGCTCAATATAGTAAAATAAGAATAATGAGGTAGCAGTTTAACCAGGTTAGTGTGTACTTTGAGTGTTTTATAATTGATGCTTTTTCCACTATATGTAAATAAACACATATATATGTATTGATATAATTGTGTATATAAATATTCAGAAGCATAAGAACTGCTTAAATCCAGGAGTTCAAGGCCAGCCTGGGAAACACAGCAAGTCCGCATCTCAAAAATAAATAAACAACAACTTACAAATAAAGAATTGTGTTCATTTTAAGTATGTGTGCAACAAACAACAGCGTTTACAGCACTTCACTCAACAAAGATCTACATTTACCTTTTATATTTTTAACCTGAGCAAGAAAAATGTGTCCTCTGTAAAGCCACTTTTCTCTTTTCATTAAATGAAACGTTAGTAAGAACTCTTAAACTACTTAAAAATTCAGACAGAAGCAACGGCTTTTAGATATATTTACCTGATTAAAAACACTTTAGGGAGGTTGTAAAGAAACAGCATTAGATGATAATTTTTGACAATATTTCATTAACCTTCCCTGTCACTAATGAAAACAGCAAAAATAACAAGATTAAGATTATATCTTACCACAAATATGCTTCATCATCTTACACTGTAATGTTTCAAAGCACATAAATTAAACAGAAATTTACTGGATAACTACTGACTGTGCCCTGGCATTTAGGCCTATAAAAATTTTTTAAAAGTATCATATACTATGATTCTCTATACTATCGAACACAAAAGACTTACATTTGAACAAATTAGAGAAAACTAATTGAGTGTCTATCAATTTCGGATTAAAAAATGACAATAACATCTTTAATACATAGCCACTAGACTAAAAGTCTAACAATTCCAGGGTAATTATTAGCAATTAATTAACAGTTATTTCCTGCCTGAAAGAATTTTCAATACTTACTATCAAACAAAAAGAGTTTGGTAAGCCCTATACAGATTTAATGCAATCCCCATCAAGATACCAATGGCATTCTTCACAGATAAAGAAAAAGCAATAATCAAGTTCATATGGAATAACAGGAGAACCAGATTAGCCAAAACATTACTCTACAGGATGGAAGAACTAGGGGGTATCTCAATCCCTGACCTGAAATTATACTACAGAGCCTCAGTAGCAAAAACAGCAGGGTATTGGTATCAAAACAGAATTGAAGATCAGTGGAACTGAATAGAAGATCCTGAGACAAACCCCCATATCTTTAACTATTTGATATTTGATAAAGGGGGAAAAAGCATAGTGTGGAAGAAAGATAGTCTGTTCAACAAATGGTGTTCGACAAATTGGACAGCCATGTGTAGACAACTGAACCTGGATCCTTATCTTTCACCCTGCACAAAAATTAAATCAAAATGGGTCAAAGATCTGGATACTAAGCCAACAACTTTAAACCTACTAGAAAAAGAAGTAGGGTCAACACTACAGGACATAGGAGTCGGAGGTGCCTTCCGTAACAAAACTCCCATGGCTCAAGCAGAAAAGTCAAGAATAAATGAATGGGATGCAATTAAACTAAAAGGTTTTTATACAGCTAAAGATCTAGTCAAGAGCATCACGAGAGAACCTACAGAATGGGAGAAAACCTTTGCCTGTTACACCTTGGACAAAGGGCTAATATCCAGAATATACAAGGAACTAAAGAAACTAAACACCAAAAATCACAAATAATCCAATCAATAAATGGGCCATGGATTTAAAAGCAAGCTTCTTACCAGAGGAAATCCAGAAAGCCCAAAAATATATGAGAAAATGCTCTACATCATTAGCTATAAGGGAAATGCAAATCAAAACTTCCACAAGATACCACCTCACTCCTGTTAGAGTGGCAAAAATGAAAAATTCTAACAACAACAGATGCTGGAGGGGCTGTGGGAAAAGAGGAACACTGTCACGCTGCTGGTGGGACTGCAAACTGGTTCAGCCACTCTGGAAAGCAGTGCGGAAAATCCTCAAAAAATTAAGGATGGAACCACCTTATGACCTAGCTATCCCACTCCTGGGTATTTTCCCGAAAGAGCTAGAATCAGCATATTATACTGATGTGGCTTCATCAATGTTTATAGCAGCTCAATTTACTATAGCTAGATTATGGAACCAACCCAGAAGCCCCTCACTCGATGAGTGGATACAAAAACTTTGGTATTTATATGTTGGGCATTGTACAAAAGAAAAATGCTGCGCTGGACGCCATGACACTTCTTCCTCTCCTCCTCTTTCATGTTTCGTGCGCTCTGAGCAAAAAGGAGCTGGTGCCTGCACCTGAGGGCTATTTCCTCTCTCTCTCTGTACCTTCCGGTTGGTGATAGCTGACAACATCAACATAGCAGTACCTCATTGGCTGGGATAAGCCAGTCTGCTGCTTCACCATTGGTTCCTTAGCTGTCTGCCCTCCCTATAATAAACCATGTGCCTTGGGAATAAAACGGGGGATTTCTGAGCTGCTATCTGCTGCGTGTGATTAACTTATTTCCCCCGGCCGGGAGGGAAGGGACCCCCAGAAAACATAAGGGAGGTCCAAGATTTCAGCCGCCGGCACTTGCCCCCCCCATTCGTCCTGATCGGCTCCCGGGGGACAATCCACCTTGTCCGGATTGTCCTGCCCGCCTTCAGGGGCACCTTGAGGTAGCGACACTTATATACAATGGAATACTACTCGGTCATTGGAGAAGACGATATTATGGCTTTCGTAGCCAAATGGATGGAGATGGAAAGAATTATGCCAAGTGAAGTATCCCAATCTCAGAGACTCAAGGGCAGATGGTATCTCTCATCTGTGGAAACTAGAATACATGGGGAAACAGTATGTTAGACAGCTAAGCTAATAATAACTTCAAATTGTATGATTCTCAATGCAACAGGGAGATGACTCCCTAGGATACTTGGAGGCATAGCGAGGGGGATGGGGCGGGGGTGTAGGAAGAATTCCTAGGAGACTGGAGAGTGGGAATATGGGGGAATCATCTCAGAAGGAGATCTCTGCCCTCCACGAGATACCCATTTAACTCAGGAGTTCTTCTGGGGGAAATGGTAACAGGGGGAACCCAAGCTGGGCATCCATGATATGGCAGTAGCCCTGGATAACTAAGTATATATTCATTGGTTCTTGAATGTTTGATAATGTTTCCCCCTCAACTGTATCTCTTATTCATCTAATAAAAAAAAGAGTTTGATATATGGAATCTCATTAATATTTTAATATTTAGTTTTATGGGAAAATAAAATATGAGAACCTGAAAAACTTGCGAAGAAAAAAAAGATCATGGACAAAAATTAATAGAAGTTGAACTTTTTAATAATCTACACCTTAATTTCAAAGAAAACTCTAATTATTTAATAATCCGCACATTAATCTCAAAGTAAAAAGTAAAGAAAATTTCTTTTCTAATTTTGATATATCTCCTAAATATTTCTTGAATCATGTTACTACCACTGCTCTAGTTTAGAATCTACTAGACTCAAGTTCTTCATGAGCAAGTACCAAGTTATCACCTCTAAGGTATTTCACCAAATCATTACTTAATGGTGGGCTATGTTATTTAATGAATAATTAATGAATAAACAATGAAAACCTGAAAACCAAAGTGTTTCTTTAAAAAGTTTTCATGACTCATTACATACATTATCAAAATCTTATATGTAAACTGATTTTATAAAGGAATTCAATCAAGAATTTACAAGAACACATCTAAAAACAACAAAAATTCAAATTACTCTATTGAATTACACAGAATAAAGCATAGCTCTCATTTGTAAGTAATATGACAGCCAATATCTTCAAGGAGCACAAATTATAACTGGAGCTGTGGCTCAGCAGTTAACGGCACTTGCCCCGCATGTGCGAGTACACGGATTCAAACCTCAGCACCCATGTACACAACTAAGTCTCAGAGCAACGAAAGCCATGTGAAAAACTCAATAAAGACTGATTCTTTCTCTCCCTCTTTCTCTCTCTCTCCCTCTCTCTCTCTCTCACTGTCCTTCTCTCTTTAAAAAATAAAATAATAAAATTTAAAAAAGGAGTACATAGATGGTTTTCCGAAAACTTCTATTTACTCCTTTTTACCTGATTAGCAATGCCTTCAACTATGGGTTAAAACACAAACATGCTTCTCCTTTAAAAAAATTATATTCCTGATATCTGCTGATAAAGAAAATATAAAGGTGTTTTATTTTTATTTTGTTTCCACTGACATATAGGCCCATGACAAGAGACATGCTCTTCTGATTATGACATGACTGTAGTGGTTTTAAAATATATGCCTCAGGGGCTGGAGCGGTGGCTCAGCACTTATGTCACTTGCCTGGCATGCATGTGGACATGGGTTGGAATCCACCACCACACACTCAACAAAGTGGGAGCAATGAAAGACATATGAAAAACTAAATAAAATTGATTCTTTCTCTCTCTCCCTCTCTCTCGCTCTCTCTTTAAAAAAATAAAACAAAATAAAATAAAATATATACTTCAAATTCTTTATACTCCTTCCCTTCCAAAGTTTTTCCTCCTCTTTAATGTTAGTTATGTTTAATGAATCATTTATAATGAGTAGAATATGGCAGAAGTGAGACTGTGCAACTTTGGCTATGAACACACACACAAAAAAAGACATGTTTTCTTCATTGTTTCCTCTTGGAACACTCACTCAGGAGAACCTAGCTGACATATACAAATGACATTCAATCAAATCTATGGAGAGTCAACATGCTGAGCAACTGAAGGCTTCTATAACCAGCTAGCAAAGAGTAAGACACTCCCTGTCAATAGCTATGTGTGTGAGTCAGTTTGGAAGAAAAATCTGCAACTCTGATCAAACCTTCAGACGAAGTATTAGCCAACATCCTCATCAGAGATCCTGAGTCAGAATCCTTAGCAAATTCTCTTCCAAATTCCTGAATCTCAGAAAGGGTGATGTAATACCAATTTATATCTTTAAGTCAATACATCTAGGGATAATTTCTTATGCAGCAATAGATGCCTAATATAATGAACAACTAGGGTTTATGCAGTTGATTCATTGTCATGAACGCTATCAATATAGTTCATTAATTATATCAAGAGTACATAGGAGAAAAAAATCACATGATCCTCTCTAGATTCAGAAAAGATAGTTCATAAAACCTGTCAATAACTCATGTTTCTGTTTTAAGAGAGAGGGATAGTGAGAGAGAGAAAGATAGAATCAAATTTTATTTTAAGTTTTTTATGTGGCCTTCATTGCTCTGACACTTTGTTGTGTACGTGGTGCTGGGGTTTGAACCCACATGATTGTGCATGCCAGGCAAGTGCTGAGCCACCATTCCAGCCCCAATAACTCATGTTTTTAAAAAACATGTTAACTAACAGAAATTTACTTAAACTATCTCTCTCAATAGATAGATACACATATATGTGTGTATGTATGTGTATAATATATATATATATATATATATATCCTCTCTCTCTCTCTCTCTCTCACACACACACACACACACACACACACACCCTCCCTCAGCCCAAAAGTCAGAATCTTATATACTGGTAAAACATTATGATCTTTCTACTAATGTTGGCAACAAGGCTAGAAGACCATTATGTTTACATTTCAGTTTAACTTTGTATTGCACTTATCAGCCTCAGTAATCAAACAAGAGAAAACACAAAGAAGAAAGAATATTTTAAAGAAGGTAAAAATACTTCCATTTGCTGATGGTCAATATTCAGACACACCATAAAATTAGAAAACTCCAAATAAAAAGAAAAATTAACAGAGGAAAAGACTGTGAAGTCTACGAACAAAAATCAGTGGCCTTCATCTGAAAAAACAAACCCAAGTTAGTAGATATAATGGAAAAAGTAATGGTCTATTTATGGTAGCAAAAACAAACAAACAAAAAAAAAAACCAAATAAGAATAAGAAGAAAGAAAAGAAAAAACACTAGGGCAAATTTAAAAGATATGTCCACACAAAAATGAAGAAAATATTAAAACATTCCTGAAAGACAATATAGATCTGAGCTAATGCAAACATATACATGTTCGTAGATAAGAAGACTCAATATCTTAAGGTATCATTACTCCCCAAGTTAACTTTTAAGTTTAAATTGAAGTAAATTAAAAAGCTATAATGTTTTAATAAAGCTAGAAAAGTTGATCAAAAATTTCAAACAATTCAAAATTGTAACCAAAAAAAAAATCTTATGAAGGCATATCTACCAAATATTAAAGCATATTGTATATCTATGTTAAATTAAATTTGATCTGAAGCAGATCTCCTACTTTGAGTCCCTTTGTAACTAACTGAAACATAAGAGTATATTTTCTGTAACAGATATCCAAGTCTTAGCTAATAACAAGAAGCCACGCTTCAGCCAATAAAAGGTTATCAACTGATCAGATCTTGTTCAAAAAAGCCAAACACCTCACTGTTATTAATCAAACTATTTCTGTACTTTACTACCATTTTTAGTCTATAAATACTTACTACCTGCATTTCACAGGGACTCTCTTTTGGTTCAGAGTGTTGACCAATAGATGAATCATTCCTTCCTCAAATAAACTCTGTTGAATTTATTTCTAAAGTTTTATTTTTTTACAGCTGCTATTATAATTATAGAGCTTTTGGCAGATGGACAAATGAAAAAAAGAATACAAATCATGAAACAGGGGCTGGAGCGGTGGCTCACCAGTTATGGTGCTTGCCTGGCATGCGTGAGGACCCAGGATCAAGCTCCAGCGCCACGTACACAATGAAGTGTTGGAGCAATAAAAGACACATGAAAAACTAAATAAAACTGATTCTCTCTCATACACACACACTGCCCTCTCTCTTAAAAGAAATCATGAAACAGACAAACTTTATATGAAAATTTACAATAATAATGATGAAAAATTAATGGCATTGATAGCACCTTGAAACCGGTCATAAATATGGACATTTCAATAATCGGTTTAATAATAACTAATAATAGATGAATTCTTTAAACATTACATCAATAAAAATTCGAAATGTACCAGAGGTTTACTAAGAAGAAAAATGATTAGACCTTACTTGCCTCCCAATCCAAACTCCATATACCACTCATAAAAAACCTTAAAATTTAAAATACTAATCAGGCCTCTTTCATTTAAAGAAGAAGCAGGACATTTAGATGGACATTTTTAAAAATACCTCAAGTAGAAAATTCAGCAAAATATACCTGTGGGAAATGCGATAATTAATATAAACAATCTGATTCATTCTCCAAAGAGCAAACTACAAAGAAAAACCAAAGAAAAAAAGAAACCAGCAGATTTTAAAGATCTATCACCCAATTAAGCAGCAGATTTTAAAGTTATATCTCCCAATTACAATATTGGAATCCTCACCTGAATACTTTATATAAATTCTGAATCAGATTATAAACTAAATATATAAAACATTAAAAAATATCTGAACCTTGACTGGATACTTGAAAGTAAAGAAATATTGTTATTTTTAGATATGATAATTGTTGTATTGTCAATTTTTTGAGAAGTTTTTTGTACCAATGAAATGATATAGCATCTGAGATTTGCCTCAAAATAAACTGGTAGGACAGTACTTATGGATTAAAAAACATGGTCACCAGGGGAGAGACTCAGTGGTTACAGTGCTTGCCTCGCATGTATGAGGACAGGGACTCAAACCCCAGCACCACATACACAATGAAGTACTAAACTAAGTCCACATGAAAAACTAAATAAAACAGATTCTCTTTCTCTCTCTCTCTCTCTCTCTCTCTCTGTCCCTCTCTCTCTTTAAAAAAAAATGGTCACAAACTAAAATTTTTGAATTAATGGATAATCATTACACTATTCTTTATTCTTTGGTATATGGTTTAAATTTTCCATGATAAAAAAATTTAATCTGAAATCTTCAATAAGTTAAAATCATATCTTCAAAATATAAATTAGTTATATGAATTTATATTAACATAACTACTCAAAATAAGTTTCAAATAATGTTACATTTCGCACAGAAGCATTAAAAGGTTTGTAAGAAAATGTCATGCTATTTAACTGAAAATAATGACACTAGTTATAGCTTCTCAAAAGCCCTCTCTACAGTAATTAACAGCAGAAAAGCATACAAGTCTTTTTACTTAGTGTACACTCTGATATAAAAGTAAAAGGTGAAAAATATATGTCTAAAAGCACGTTCAAAAAGTGACAATATTATCAACATGGGAAGGTGCTATCTTTTCTGAATGAACATACTAATCTAAGCTGGAAAAATGGAAATAACACTATATTAGATTTTATTTCACTTCAATAGTGAATATAGTGTTTATACATTGTAAAACACACATACTATTAAAAATCAGATCTATTGTTGTGAAACTCTCAAATCTATCAATATAAAGCAGTAGTGAACTATAACTCACACTTTAAACTACCTTATATCTTTGACATTTTGCAACAGAGATCTCAATTAGGCCAAATAAACACTAAAATTGCTGCTAAAAATAGTTTAAAACTGCAGTTTAGACACTTCAATCCACTCATGTTTGTATACAAAAAGTGGGTCTGTTTTTAAACTGAGATAATATTAGACTATATCCTTTTTTTTTTAAAGAGAGGAGGACAGTAAGAGAGAGAGAGAATCAATTTTTATTTATTTTTTCATGTGGTTTTCGTTGCTCAGATACTTCATTGTGTACATGGTGCTGGGGTTTGAACTCACGTACTAGTATACCATAACCAATGAGCCACAACTCCAGCCTCAGACTATATACTCTTAATGCTGAACTAATTTCATCACTGACAACATTTCATTTTTTCCGGAAGATAATACAATGATTGATCTATACCTATATTCACTGGGGAAATTGATATTTTTTTAAAAAACAAGCAAAGGTCAATATAATAGAAGTATGGAAAGAAAATATTTGATGATATAATAGAGGCTATTTTGTTGGCAAATATATACTCCTGACTAAGTAAAAGCCTGGTTCAAATGAACTGCTACATCACTTATTTATACAGAACAAGTACAGTAAAATCATTGGAGAAGGTATAATTTTAGAGAATTGGGATAATTTTTATGTAAAGATTTTTATTATCTGACCAAGAAAAAAATTTATTTTTCAATATTTATTATTGAGAAAATTAAGAGCTCTTTCAACAGACCATATTGTGATTTTAGTGGGAAAGTACAAAATTCATGAGAAAGCATCATGTCAGTGAAGTTAAGTATAAAATAATTAATATGACACTACTGTAATTAATTAATCAAATCAAAGGTGGTGGTTGAATTAACATGTAGATGTATACTATCAGCAACACTCAAATGTATATTATATGCAAATGTGTAATATACAAAATGAATAGTTTATGACCTGTGTATGAATTTTTCAAATTAAGAACGTATGAATAAAAAGCAAGACCAAGATATGTCTATCGCAAATATAACAAATCATTTGGCTACGTAACCTAGATTAAAAAAATAAATAAAGCAAGAGGACAGCTATCTGCTGCTATTTTTCTCAGATAACCCTCCAAAGATCTGCTCTAAGTATGACATACCAGTAACCTTCAGGAAGTTCCTTAATGTAATCCTACTTAAAGTTAATTCCAAATTGTTTACCTAGCTCTTCAAAGCTGTTGCTACTGCTGCTTTAAGGTAACCCTGTCTTGTGGTGATTGCCAACTAATTCTTACAGATAGTTACATTTCAAAAGAAAATAGTCAGACTTTCTAATTACAAAATAATCATCAAAAAATAAAAAAAAAACTAATAAGTAGAAGAAAGTGACCAAGAGTGGTAGGAAGGACAAATTTGGCATAGGGATATTGGCCAAATTATATTGTAATATTGTATACATGTATGAATACGTGACAACAAATCCCGTATTTATATACAACTATAATGCACCAATAAAAACTGTAGGAAGAAGGGCTTGAGCAGTGGCTCTGCAGTTACAGTGCTTGCCTGGCATGCACAAGCACATAGGCTCAAACTCCAGCACCACATATACAATGAACTGTCCGAGCAACAAAAGCCAAATGAAAAAATAAATAAAACTGATTCTTTCTTTCTCTCTTTCTCTCTCATTGTCTCTCTCTCACTCTATAAAAAGAAAAAATGTTGGAAGAAAACAAAAAACTAGGATACACATTTCATCAAAAAATGTTCTGTATCAAGATCTTTGGGGGATTTTTTTTCTCTTAATGTGATAAAGTATATTGATCTTTTTAATGTCATACCATCCTTGATAACTAGAACAAATTCTACTTGATCATGGGGAGAAAGAAACAAAAGAAAAGTGCTAAGAAAAAGTTCGCTTGATTCTTATTAAAAATCCACCCTTCTTACCACCACTACCACTACTACTACTACTCTTTTCCTATTTTTCCTATGGCACAGGTTTGTTATTTTCTGTAGCACTAACTCTAACAATCCTGGCAGATAAATTGGAATTATGAAGTGACAATAATTCACAAAGATGGTGATTACATTTAACAAAGACACAAAAGCTTTGAAATCTGAATATCTATAGACAAGCAAGAAAAAAATTGAGTACTAAATAAACTTTGGTCCTATTTAATAAGGTTATGAAATTAGACTACAAGGTTTTTATAAGACATTTCTCTTGGAAATCAGCTTTAAAACAATAACAGTTCCTTTTTATGCATAACTGATTAAAAAGGCAAATGCTGATTTTATTTCTGCTGCTCTATCTTCAGCCTTTAGAAATATTTTTTTAAAATCTATTTTACGAGAAACCATCCCTAGGACTCCATGGTCTTTGAACTAAATAAAATGCCATCTTTCATTGTTTATCTAAAATAGTATATCATTCCATAATTCCAAGTCCAATAAAAAGACTTTAGTCATAATATTTCTAAACAGAATAAAATATATGTGTAGCCTTTTTTGCTTTACTCCAAAAACTCATCATAAAATTAGAACCAAAAAATCTACTAAATAGCAGTTTCAGAATACATACTTATTAGACCTAAAAATATTTTTGTCAAACAAACGTTACCAGAGAGATGCTGTCCATAACAAGACTTTGTCTGCCATCCTCATAACTATACAAACTATTAACATATTTCTAGTGATTGTAAAATATCTGAGATTGCCTGGAATTCTCAAAAGGAAGTGTGAGGAAGGTCATTAGTAGGGGAAAGAGTCAACACCTATGACTGATTTTGCCTTTAAAAAGCATAACCCCAGTCCAATATAAAAATACATTTTAAAGTGTTTAAAATAGTTTTTCTATTGTATGCAATCATGGAAAGAACATATTGCATTTGAAAAATGCAAATTTTTATTCAAGTCAAAAATAACAAAGATATCCCAGCCCTCTAGGAATTTATGATGTGGCAAAAATGAATGTATAGAAAAGAAATAACGCAAAATCAATGCAAACTTACCAGTATGGAATAAAATGCTTAATGAGAAATGTATATTAAAATGTTAGAACTTAAATAAATAGCATATAAGATGTATGTATGTGAATACAGTTTTAATTTCTTGTATGTAGTGTATGTAATTCTGAGAACTGAACCTAGGCCTCACACAAGTTAGGCAAACACTCTACCATTCATTCAGCTACATCCGAAGCCCAAAAAACTAATTTGAATACGTCACAATGAGAACCTGTCAATTTTCCAATTTTCGAGTTTGAATAAACTTTCTTTCCACTCCCTGCCCCCAGTATTGGGGATGGAAACTTGAGCCTCATGCATGCTAGACAGAAAGCAGGGTACCACTGAGCTACAGCCAGCCCTACAGTTTTAAATGTAACTTTGCATTTGAATTTATTTTTAAGTTGTGGTAGTTTCTTCAGCAGAATTATATTCCTAATATTCTTTATATATGATCCTATTAGAATTACTTTGAATTTCATGAGCACACTACAGAAAGCATTATGAAACAACACTGGAGACAATTAGTTCAAAGACAGGAAGCAACACAGGGTGGTACCTAGCCAAGACTCAAAACTCATGATAAAAATATCATAAAATTAATAATTTATCTTCTAAGAAAGAAAGAATAGTTGACCATTTTGGGAAATCTAAAATTAAAAAGAAGACAGACTCAGACTGAAATATCAGTGTTGATAAAGAGAAGAAGAAAATAACATTTTTTTATATGTGATGGGGTATAAACGTGTTCTGACTCTTGGAAATTGGTAATTTGGCCATACAAACTGATTTTTTAAATAAACACACCCTTTGACTTAGTCATGGCTCCTCTAAAGACACAGTCCACCTAAGAATACACAAATGTGCCTAAGAATGTATGCACAACGACGTTCATTTTAACTTTATTCTAGAAATAAAACATTGAAAACAACCAAAATGTTCAACAAGAAAATGAGTAAATAAATCATGGTATATTATACTACAGAATACAACAGTTATAAACACAACACACTAGTTATAAAGAATAAGTTGGATTGGAATATAAACCAATTGGAAGAAAAATCCTGAACCATTTTATGTGAAAAGGTAATATGAAGATTTTGTATGATCTCATTTTATTATTAAATTTAGACACATACACTTTTTTCTATGCTTATACAGATGTATGTATAGATGTGAAGTTGAACAAACAATGGTCAAGAAGAATAAAACATCAAACTGTTAATGATATTAACAGTGGTTAATTAAGGGGATGAGAATGGGAAAAAGTTAAAAGAGGTGACAGTGTTTTTTTTACCTTACACTTTTCCATATACTTCAAAATTTTGTCAGGTAGCATACATTAATTTGTTAGTTTCTTTTAACAACTTAATGGAAATACTAAAAGGTCAAGATAAAGGTAGGATAATTAAACCAAAACAATGCTAGGCTATAAGTTATATTATTTTTCAGATTTGAGTTCAAATCAGTTACATTCATTAACCTAGAAAAACTGCAAGATTTAATTTCTTTTTTACTACACCAGTTGTATAAGATTGGGAGGTAGGGCATGAAAAAAATGATAACGGTACAAACTTCAATGGCTCCATCTCTACCACACTTTAAAGAACACAAGTATTTAAATCCCAGGCAGTGATCCACTGAATTTCAACAAAGAGAGGTCTCTGTGAATGCTCTCTCATTGTTCAACTCTGAAGTTATAATTGGGAATTCTGAATAAATAACCTTACTTAGCAAAATATTCTGCAGCATAAACACATAGTACTCTTTCTAAACAAAGACAAGATAAAGGCAAATTAACTGAGTTTCAAAGTACAATATAGTCTAAGAAGGCTTTTTTTTTTTAAAGAGAGAGACAGTGAGAAAAAGAGAGAGAATCAATTTTATTTAGCCTTTCATGTGGCTTTCGTTGCTCCAAAACTTTGTTGTGTACATGGTGCTGGGGTTTGAACCTACCTACTTGCACATACCAGGCAAGCCCTGTAATGGCTGCTCCAGGCCCTAAGAAAGCTATTTACTTTGAATGAAAGGCAAATAAACAGCCCCTAGCCAGGCATAAATAATATGTTATGCTAGATGAACAGGTGCTACATGAATTTGATTTTGTTTATTTTGCCACAAAATAAGTTGTTGAAACAGCTAAACATTGTGATGGTTAGAAATTTTCTTTACAATTTTGGAGTTTGGTTGAAAAATGTTTCAAACTTCAAAATCTTAAAGTTATAATATTCTATCAAAAGATTCTCAATAGTTGAAATATTTTAGGCACAAAGTTCACCGAACCACTGCTACAGGAACACGCACATGCACACTGAGATACATACACAGCATGTTTTCAGATCTTTGTACTACAATCATTACAACAAGGCACATTCTGATAGGGCCCAAAGAGCGGGTATGTGTTTGGGGACCCATGATAAATGAAGTCAAGATCTTCAAGATCACTGATCCCTGGGAAAGGTTATACTGTATTCAAGAGGTTCTGGTAGACTTGGCAATTGTGTTGGACATCCAACCACAATACACTGACAGAATGTAATTATTTTTCTATTCACTGTTTTTATCTCCTTGAACATGTTCACCAGAATCCGGCTTCAGGCATTACAGTTAGTCAACTTAGTATACATATTTTCCATGCCCAGCTCCACTAACCAATTACTTTTTGCCTCAGAGAAATTCTATAAAGTACCACTACATAACCTCTGGCACCTGTCCAAACTGTCTGCAGGAAATAAATTCTAAGAATTTTATTAATGAACTCATATTTGGTTTGACATATCCCACTACAAAACACAATTCTAGACATTTAAAATCCAAAAGTCAAAAAGAAGTTTGAGAACCCAACAGGATTAAAAAAAAATTAAGAGAAGGACAATGAGAGAGAGAGAGAGAAAGAGAAAATCAATTTTATATAGTTTTTCATCTGGCTTTCAGTTGTGTATATGGTGCTGGGGTTGGAATCTGCATCCTCACACATGCCAGGAAAGCCCTATAACCACTGAGTCACTGCTCCAGCCCTAGGATAAAATATTCTTAACTAATTACATAAGCATTTGGGCTAACCATTATTTTGGCTAAGACCCACTTAATTATGAACCAGATAAATACAAGTATCCATAATACTATTTACACAATAATAGCTACATTTTCTAATGCATCATGTCTAAACATTTTTTATCCTTATTTGTCTCCTTTCTTATTTTATAAAATAACTTTCTGTTCACTACTACACTAATTTCAAATCAAAGAGTGGCATTGTGATGAGTGAAAAAAAGTAGGTCATAAATGAGGTGACTCAAATTACTGACTTCCACAATGTTTCACAAACAAAATAGTAATTTTATAAATCTTTGTTTTCCTAATTATAATGTAGAGATAATTTTTGTAAATACATGTAGAAGGTATTATAATACTAATAATCTTTCAAATCTCCTATATGAAAAATTAATCATCTTTACAGATAAACTTAACTGTAGATAAAAGAGATCCTGAGGGGGGAAAAACTAAATCCAAGACTATAATTTCAGTAGTGGATAAATCTAAAAATCATTTACTTATCTTATACTATTAAATCTATGTCAAATCAAAATTCTAATTCATGAAGGAGAGACTACTTTTTTGAAAAATGAAATACTTCATAAGTTAAAATCATTTTGCAAAAATAATGGATTACTGGAGAAATGACAGATTCTACCAGGGGCCAGAAAGTATGCAAGATGAACCTAGAACACCTGATCTTACAGGACCCTAACAGGTTTTTATCAAAAGGATTCAGAAACCAACTTATATAGACTTCCCACTAGCCAATGAAGGGACAGTTTGACCATCAAGGATAACAAGAACGAATTGAAACACATATGTCTAAATCTATGACTTCATGATATTGATTTTTTAGACTTCATTATTCCTCTTTGGAAAATTTTAACAGGTCAACTCATCATTTTGAAAATCGGTAAATAAACGGTGATAAATCAAGATCCTATACTTACTGTGCAACCAAAGAACTGATCAAGTTTCCTTTAATATAAGTACTTTGATAAAAAAAAATAAAGAACAATAAAATAAAAACTCCATTAGACAAAAGTCTAATAAATATAAGTAATGACAGGTAATGGTCATCGATGACTGCTAATAGGACACACAAAGCCAACAAGATACTATGTAATGCTTGCTGGAAGTAAAATCTGGGAATAAAAAAAAAAACAACCTATTGTTGCTCTACAGGAAATACAAAGAACAGAGGACCACAGGCACCAGCAAATATTACATTATGAGAAACTTTATTAGCCTCCTTAATTATGCTCCTTAATTTTCAACATTTCAACAGCCCAGAAGGGATTATAAGAACTTGAGTGTTCTGAATGTGATTGCTTTTCAATGTACTTTTTTGCTTATTTATCTTAATAATTACTTTAAGCTTTTAATATACTTACAATAAAATTAACTATATAGGTTTTGACAAATGCATAAAGTCAAATACCCCTATGGTTATCATGATGTAGAACAGTTCCATCACACCAAAAGTTTCTTCCTTCTGCCTTTTATAATCAACTCTCCACCTCCAATCTCTGGCAACCACTGATCTATTCTTCATCCCTATAATTTCTACTTTTGCAGAACGTCATATAAATTGAACTATACAACATTTAGCATTTCAGAGTTTCCTGAGTTTTATAAATCTGTAAATGTGTATCATTCACCAATGTTGGAAGTTATTTATTATTACTATTTCTTCAAATATTTTCTGTATACCAATTTCTTTGCCCAATTCTCTGATGGGTCTTTGAGATATAAATGTTAGACCTTTGAAATGTCTCATTGATCAGTAAGCTATACTCATATTATTTTCAATCTTTCTCTCTTTACTGTTCAGATTAAACAATTTCTATTAATAATTGTTCAGATCCCCTTATTCTTTCCTTTGTCACCGACATACTGCTATTGGATGTACCTACTTAACTTTATTTGGTATTTAATATTTTTAGTTATTTTAATTTTTATCCCAAAATTTCTATTTGATTCTTTTTATACTTCCTATTTCTTCTCTGAAAACTTCAGTGTTGCCAATCATTTCAACTCCTGGTTGTACGCTGCAAAGTTACAATAGCTAGGAATCCTGTCTTATAATTCTAAGTCACCTTCAGGGATGGTATTTGTTAATTATTCTTTTCCCTACAATTAATTGTTTATGGTTTCTCTTGTTCTTGGTATATTTACTCTTGCACTGTATTCTAGAAACTTTGCATAATGTAACTATCTATCATCTGCAGAACTGATTTACTTATATTTTTGTTTTTATTTTTAATGTTTTAGATACTGTAGTTTTAGGTCTGAACTCTGTTAGATTTAAACCACATGACCCAACCAATCTTCTATGGGCTGTAGTTTCAGTGTCAACTCATTTTCCCAAGTCTTTTCCATGCAATTTGGTCTATCCTCCTATGTTACCTAAAGGCCAGTTTAGGAAAAGGGTGGTCCATTAGTTCAGTTCCCACACCCTTTATCTCCTTGAATAAATTCCACTTATGCTCAGCTCAGGGATGAGTATGGTCATCTTTTCTCTACCACCTTCCTCTACATAATTTTCCCCACATTTTTACTATGAACCAGACCTTCTTACAGATTTTCTTCCAAAAAATAAAAGGTATTTTTGAATCTTCATATTGTCCATAAATTTCCTGCATCTACATCTGCCTCAGGGGTGAAGTGGTGAGAAAAAAAAAAAATACAAAGCAAAAATGATTAGATCTCGTCACATTCCTTGAACTACCGTTTCTCCGGTCAAAGTAAAAGGCAACCTTTCAACATTTTCAATTTGTGCACTTCCACCACTACTACTGCAAGAGGACAGCCTTATGATTAGGGTCTCCCTAGTGTCCCACCAGAAGAATAAAACAAAATACAAAACAAATCAGAAACAGTGATTCCCACAGAATCTTCTTCATACAGGGACCCTCCTTTCTAGCTCCCTGACCATAAAGAGAAAGAAAGGATTTCACTTAGAGATGTCTACCTGAATCCACTGTGCAGACCAAGAATAGGGGATGGCCCATAATACAAGCTGGGAGATGAAGGAGGGGGAAATTGTGGCTTGCAAGTATTAGTTGCACCTCCAGTTTTCATCTCCCTCCTAATCCTCCTAATCCTCCTATTTACTGTTTAGAGTCCTCAAATGGTTTGTCTGATAAAGGTCATCTGCCCAGGATTTTTAGTTGCAATCCACTGGAGACATGAATGAACTATGCTTCCTCCATCTTAACAGAATCAGAATCACAAAAACTCCATTTATGATCAATTGTTTTTTGAGAAGGAAGCCACTACAATCCAAGGTACAACGTTTAGGTTCTTCAACAAATGCTGCTGGTACAATTGGATATTCATGTACAAACAACAAAAAAAATAAATAACTTGGACTCTGGCTTCACATCATATTCAACACTAAAAACAGATCTCAGACTAAATGAAAATCCAAATATTTAACAACTTTTAGAAGAAAATCTTTGTTGACCTTGAATAAGGTAAAAATTTGGATATGGCACCAAAATATAGTCCATTTTTAAAAAATGAAGAATAGAACTTTCACCAAGATTTTAATTTTTATCTCTTCAAAAAGCACTATTTAGAAAATAGGTAGGCTACAAAACTCAGAAAAAAATACTTTCAACTCTTTTATCTAATGAAACATTGCATCCTAAAATAAAAACAGAAAAAACCTACAACTCAGGACATTAATACAATGGAAAAAATGACTAAAACATTTTAATAGACATTTAAAAAAATAAATGCAAATGACCAATAAGCACTATGAAAACTGGCAAAGCATCATTAGTCACTGAGAAGATAAAAATTACAACCACAATGAGATCACACTATAAATTTCTAGAATAGCTGTAATTAAAAAGACTGATAATACCAAATGTTAGTAAGGACAGTGACAAACTTGACTCCTCATATGTTGTTACCAGTGGGCATGGAAAATGGAACTGCTACTTTTTGTGTAAAAGTTACTCATATAACCTAACAGTTCTATTCTTCAGTATCAATATAAGAGAAATTAAAATATATGTCAACACAAAGATTTCTTCACAAATGATTACAGCAGTATTATTTTTTGAGATGAATATGTTGTTACAATTGAGGGAGAAACATTGTCAATCAGGAACAAATGTATATATGCATAGTTTTTCAAGGCTAATGCCATGTCATGGATGCCCCCCTTGGGTTCCCCATATTTCTTCTGTGTTCCCCCAGAAGAACCCCTGTGTTAAATGGATATCTCATGGAGGTCAGAGATCTCCTTCTGAGATGATTCCCTCATATTCTTACCCTCCAGTCTCCTAGATATCCTTTCTAATCCCCCCCCAGCCCTGTCCCCCACCCTACACCTCCAGGTAGCCTAGGAATCATCCCCCTGTTTTCATAAAAATTCATACAATTTGAGGTTATTATTAGCTTAGCCATCTAACATACTGCTTCCAGAAGTGTTCTAGCTTCTACAAATGAGAAAACCATTCGGGCCCTTGAGTCTCTGAGATTGGGACACTTCATTTAGCATTATTCTTTCCATCTCCATCCATTTGATTTAAAAAGCCATAATATCATCTTCTCAAATGGCTGAGTAGTATTCCATTGTATATATGTACCAAAGTTTTTGTATCCATTCATCAGGTGATGGGCATCTGAATTGGTTCCAGAGTCTAGCTATAGTAAATTGGGATTCGATAAACATTGATGAAGCCACATCACTATAATATGCTGATTCTAACTCTTTTGGGAAAATACCCAGGAGTGGGATAGCTGGGTCATGAGGTGGTTCCAGCCCTAATACAGCAGTATTATTTATAATTGAAAATTGGAAATAATGCACATAGCCATTAACTGGTTAATTAATAAACAAAATGTTCTATCTGATAGAATACTATCCTGTTGGAGCTGGAGCAGTGGCTTAGTGGTTACTATACTTGCCTGGCATGTGCAAGTACGCAAGTTCAAACCCCAGAACCACGTACACAATGAAGTATCAGAGCAACAAAAGCCACATGAAAAACTAAATAAAATTGATTTTTTCTCTCACTATCCTTCTCTCTACTAAAAAAAAAAAAAAAAAAAAAAAAAAAACTACTATTGCTGTCATGAAAAGGAAAATATTATGATATAAATGGATCACAAAAACATATACTAAGAAAGAATGGCAGACACAAAAAGGCACACTTTATATAATCCCATATATATGAAATTTTCTGAAAAAGCAAGCCCATAGATTATAAAAGAATGTATCTGGACTTTATCCCTGATTTCTGGCACTCAGCTTCAAAAACTCTTGGAATTCCCTGAGTTTTTACTATGCTAATGAGGTGGCTCAAGGCAACAGTGGCTCAGAATGACAGCAACCAGATCAAGGGCCAAACCCTTAAACATGCAGAAGCTCATGGTAACTCTGAATAGTTGAAATGGAATAATAAACAAAAGATTAGTAGTAGTTACCAGACATTGGGAGTAGAAGATATTGACAGCAACAGACATTTTTTAGGGTAATACACATATTCTAAAACTGTACTTGATGATGTATAACTCCATAAATGTACTAAAAAAAGAAATCACTGACTTACTTTCAATGAGGGTAATTTATGGTATGCAGTATCTCAATAAAGTAGTCTAAATATCTAATCAGTAAATTTTCAAGATTATAAAAGTATTTAAAAAGTTAAAATAATCATATATTTCTTCATTCTATACTCTCATAATAAATTAATATTTATTAAATACTGCAATCACTAAAAAACTGAAGGTTTTCAACTGTCATGAGAATATTCCATTAAATACAAAGATAAACTTTCAAAATTACCACTGTTAAATGAAATTACAAATTTGATACATGTAGGATGGATTATATTCATGTTTATAATTTATGAAAAAGATTAAAAAAAAAAGGGAGCAATGATACAGTGATTTAACTTGATGCAATCTAGGGGTGAGACAATGCCCTATGTGCTCAGAGTAGAGCCAAGGACTTCAAGATCAATTGTGATTGTTGTTTTAAATGTTTTTTAATTGATCATCTTACATTCCATTACTGTAAATAATAACAAAAGGACTTTTATGTAAATTACAATAAAGTCAAATGGGCATTCAGTAATGGCCATGGGGAAGCTTAATAAGGAAAAGAAGAGAATTATTGTATTGTATTTTATCAACTTAAGCTTTCCTTCTTGCTACCGTCCTTTAATTTTCCCCTTCAAGTTACCCACCTGAAAAGAGAGAAGTGCATGAAACCTATTCATTCTCATTACCCCCTCCCTACACCACAATAAAGTTACCTCAATTCCACCCATTAGGCTAAAACCACTACAACAAATGTCACTAAATGAGATTTTTTTTCAAGTGACAATATTCTTCAAACTCCCTCGACAACCTTTCCCACAGGTTTCTGTCCTCTTCATTTCTAGGGTATATGGAAATTTATATAATCTTCTATTTGAAATTAACGGTATCTCTTTATCACTAAATTCAAATCTTTTCCCTTCTGACCTACCACATCTTTAGTGAAACACCTCACACAATACCACTATGCAGAGCAAGCTCACCTACTGAACACAGTTAAGAGTTAATAAAAAAGACCTTAAAAAATGATATACAAACAAAATAGAAAATTTATATTTGGATATACACTTATAAAGTATAAAGTTAAGTATCTTTGATAATTCAAAAAGTTTGAATTCCTTGCTGCTGAACGTACCCTAATGTTAAAGACAAAATTCTTTTGGTATGCCTTGTACAATGAAACATTTTCTGTATATCCAAACACTCAAATTTTAAAATAGGGCCTGTGCTTTTTAATGCATACAACCCCATTTAGGTATATAACCAATGTATGCAAGTTAAAATTTAGGGGAGGTAATTGGAACTGGCGTAAACCATGTGGTAATCATTACTTTTCTGGCCTAAAGTTCTTTTAGGATCAAAACAAACTGATATTATCTTAAAAACCCTTCCAGTTTTTGAAAATAAAACCAGTGTTCCATAGTTATGCAGATATACTCCAGAAATTGTTTGTTTTATTTAAGGAAAAGATTATGGGATATTTATTTTTATATTTAAATCAAAAGCAGAGTTACTATTATGAAACAAACAAGGTATTTCAAAAGGAACATGGTGGCTGGCGTATTTGTAGTCCCAACTCAGGTGGCTGAGGCAGAAAGACCCTTGAGCCATGGAGATCTAGGGCAGCCTGGGCAACACAGCAAAACTCCATATCAAAATAAATAAATAAGCAAATAGACAATTATTTAAGTACATAAAAGCAGAAAGTTGATATAAACAAGACCACCAAACTTAAACATATGATCTGATAGTTTTAAAATCTCAGTTTGATAACTTGGCCTTCTGGACTACACCAAAAAATTTTTAAAATAAACTCTACTCATCAGGAGTATGGAAAAATGATGCATTATTTAATGTCAATTCAGTGACAAAGATAAAATATTCCAGCAAGAATAAAATACAAGTTCTAGAGTTCAATGTTTTATGACGTTATGCTGGCATAGGTTATGCATTTTTTACACAGATTGTAAAAAGTTTAAATTTTTAAAGTACCTGCCAAAATAAACTGCTGTTTTTACTCATAAAATCTCCTACCTCTAGCAGTTCCGTATCTATACTCTATAAACTGACAGATAAAAATACCTTTTTATTTTCCATGCGCAAGATAGCAAGCAATTCTACAACCTTCTTGAATCCTCTTTGAATGTTTTATCATCCAGTGATAGCCATCAGCTTCAGTTAGCTCAAACCTTCTATTCCGTGATCAAAACCCATTCCTTCCCACTATACTATAGAGCTAGGTTTGAGATGTATTTGCACGTATGTTGCTTTTTATGAATACTGCCTAGGCCTTAAAATTTCTCCTTCCTTTCTGTCAAGATCCTTGACAGAAGGATCTTACTCTCTCCTTCTCTGGATGTCATTAATTTTTCCCATATCCTTATGTTTAAAAAAAATTTATTTGAGCTGCTACTTGAGAAGAAAACAAAAAACACTATAACATTTATAACCTAAATTCTAATAGATAATTATACAGTTTATCAAAAAGCACCCAACTGGAAAATCACCCAAGAGGAAAACAAGAACAGACTTGAAAAATGTATCTGGAAACATTCTAGAATATTCAGATTTTTTCCCTTATTTCTTAAATGATATGGACATGTGGGAGGAAAATAACCAAGTTAACAAAGTATGCTTCAATGTCATTGGACATGTATAAGATATCTTGATGTTTTTTTCCTGTTAAGATACAATAAACAAACCAAAGGTCTAATTACAGAATTACTCTAAAGTGTGAATCTGAAGCTGTAAAAAGTTAATGATCTCAGGAGAAAGTTGGGTAAAGCCAGGAAACAAACCCAGGTCTACTCACATACACACTGGTATTCTTTCTATCACATGAGATTGGCTGCAGCAATTAGAAGGGAGACAAAGTACTAATTCTTGATTCTACTACAAAATTAATACCATAAGAATTCACATAGAAAATTCTCAAGAAAATGTGACAAAGAAACAATGGACTTTCTTAAATCATAAAATTCTCATTTCAAAAAATTGTAGTATATATTTAAATGGCAATTTGAGTTAATTGATTTTATTTGACACATACACAAAAAATTATACATATTGATAGGGTACCATGTAATATTTTAATACATGTATAGCTTCTGTTGTATTTAAACAAATTACAAAAATCCATCTCCTCAAATATTTATCATTTCTTTATGGTGAAAACCTTTTAAATTCATCTAGATTTTTGAAATATATAGTACATTAATGTTATCTAGCAATCCTATTATGAACAGCACTCCAGAATTTCTCATTCTTATCATTTAGTACCCTTTGATCAACTTTTCCCCAATACCACTGTTCTCCCCAACCTCTAGTGAACATCATTCTATTCTCAATCTCTGTAAGATCATCATATAAGTGAGATCATGTAGTACTTCTCTTGCTGTGCCTGGCTTATTTCACTTAGATCTACAGACAATTTGTCTTATTTTTATGGTTGTATGGTATTCCTTTGTGTATACATGGCACATTTTTTAATCCATTAATCAATTGATGGGCACTTGGGTTGTTCCCATTTATTGACTATTGTAAATAGTGTTATAATGAACAGGGGATTGCAGATATCTCTATGATAAAGTGATTTCTCTCTATGATAAAGTGATTTCATTTCCTTCCATATATCCAAGAGTGGAAATGCTGGATCATATAGTAGTTCTACTTTTACTTTGTGGGAGAACTTCCAACACCATTTTCCATAATGGTTATGCTAATTTACATTCCCACCAACATTGTGCAAGAGTTTCCTATTTTCTACAATCTTGCCAGAACTTGTTGTCTTGTGTTTTTGATAACAGCCATTCTTACTGGAGAGGGGTAATATCTCATTGAAGTTTTGATTTGCATTCCCCTAAAGATGAATAATACTGAACATTTTTTTCATATACTTATTATTCATTTTTATGTGTTCTTCTGAGAAATGTCTATTTATGTCTATTGCCTATTTTTTGAACCAGGTTATTTGGATTTAAGGGGGGCCTGTTTATGATTTGCTGTTGAGTTTGGGGGGTTCCTTATATATTCGTATATTCTGAATATTAACCTCTTGTCAGAAGTATAATTTGCAAATACTTTCCCTCATTCTATTGGCTGTTCCTTTGCTCTGATGATTATTTTCTTTACTGTACGAAAGAAAGTTTTTTAGTTTAATGTAATCCCATTTGTCTATTTTTGCTTTTGTCGACTAGGCTTTAGGAATCTTTCGCAAAAATTCTGAGAACAGTATAGTTTCCTATAGTGTCTCCCCTATAATTTCATAGTTTCAGGAATTACATTGTAGTCCCTTTTGATTTGAATTTTATAACTAGTGAGGGACAATGATCTGGTTCCATTCTTGTTCATGTGTACACCCAATTATCCCAGCAACAGTCTCAATTGAATATTCTTAGCATCTTTGTTAAAAAACCAGTTGACTGTAGATCTGTGGTTAACTTCTAGGCTTTTTATTCTGTTCCACTGGTCTTTGTGTCGGTTTTTATGCCAATACCATGCTGTTTGATGACTATAGCTTTGTGGTATATTTAGGAGTCAGGTAGTGTAATGCCTACTTCTTGTTCTTTTTCCTCAAGATGACATTGGCTATTTGGGGTTTTTTGTTCCATCCCAATTCTAGGATAGCTTTTTCTAATTCTGTGAAGAATATCTCCTATATTTTGATGGGGATTACACAAAATCTATAGAATGCATTGGATGGTATGGACATTTTAAAAATATTGTTTTTCAAGCCATGACCATAAGATGTTTCTTTCTGTGTAGCCCTCTTTAATTTCTTTATCAATATTTTATGGCACAGTTGTTTTCATGCGTAAATGAGCTAATTATAATTTGCCTAGTATATATATAGTAGGCCCTCAAAATGGGTGTTATTTTCGATATAACACCCTCTTCCCACTTTCCTTTTTAACTCTACAATAAGAAAGTTACTTAGTAATGATACCACTTTTCCTGTTGTTTCTATTATCTAGCAATGCCTTTCAACCTCTTCTCCTTCAATAAGGCTCATTTCTTGTTCAAAGCACAGTTTAAGATGCATCTCCTTCGACAAATCCTCTGAACTAACTAAACCCTACACTAAGGACTTGTTCCTTCCTTCCTCTTTTAAAATTACTTGTACTTTTAGACCATTTACTTCTTTATGCCTCCTTTTGAAGCTGTGCAAATACAATTACTTCCTAATTGTTTTAACTGCTTTTATTTTCTTCCCTAAGTAGAATATTAGCGATTAATGGACCAATATAAACTCCACAAGGTCAGGGATATTGGTCAGTTTTGTTCCCTGACAGATGACAGGCACCTAAAACAATGCCAAGAATGTAGAAATGCTCAAACTGCACTTCCTGAACAAAAAGACAGAAATTACTTCTCCTTCCAACCATGAATTGCTCCAAAACTCCAAAAGTAACGCCAAAACACATATATGAAAGCTTAATTTTTAGAGTAAATGAAAATTGATATGCTTGAAATTTTAAAAATTCAAAAATTTAATAAAGCCAAAACAGATTAATCAACTAAGTCAATGGCTATAAAATGGCACTTAACTTATTCACTACATGCTCTCAGTGACTCCCTGTCATTACTGTAAATGTAGGCTATACAGTGTCAACTGCTAAACAACAGGTAAATTAAGACCTACATATTGCCAGGCACCATAGCAAACACCTGTAGTCTCAGCAACTCGGGAGCAACTTAGCAAGGTCCTAAACAATTTAGCAAGAACCTGCCTAGAACAAAAAAAAAAAAAAAAAGAGAGAGAGAATAAAAGAAAAGAAAAAAGGGCTGGGGATGTAGCTTAGTGGTTATGGGCCCCATGGACAAATCTCCAAAGAGAGAAAGAGACAGAGATAGAGAGAGAGAGAGATGTAGGTATTACAAAACTAACTTCAAACAATTGTTAAGAGTTGTTCAATTTCAAGTTTGAATTAAAATAATCAAGAGAAAAAAAGACCAACTCTGCTTTACTCTGATCTCCAGTTATGCGAAAGAACTATAGGCAAATAATTTAAATACATAAATTTAAGACAGTATTTCTTTTCCTATACAGAAACACCTGGAAAGCAGATGATAGGATTATACCTTTCCTAAGGAAATACAGAATTATCATTTTGACCAAACACATTCCATAACTAGTTATTAATAAAAATATTTTAAAAGTAAACTATTCAAAGAGAAATAACATTGAAATACTCTACCTGGAAAATGATCTGCTTTCTAGCTATGTAATCTGATCAAGAAGCAAAAATCTAAGTATTCCATATACAAGATTTTACAAAGAATACCACCATGGTAAAACATTCAATAAATTAACAGATTTGAGAAAGATCAATATTTTCTACTATTAATGTTTAGCTATATCAATCTACACCCATGAAAAAATAACAGTGATATTAGAACATGCAAAAAATCATTGCTAATTACTTAAGTCTTAGACGATTACATAGGAATTCTAATACTCCACCAGGAGAGGGTATAAGCAGTTATGCATGGTTTAACAGTACAAGCAATTTAAATAATGAAGGAAGGAACAAGTCATTAAAGTTGAGTTATGTTAGTTCAGAAGATTTGTCAAAGGAGGCGCATCTTAAAAAGTGGTCAAAAGGCATTGAAAGGTATGACAAACAAGATGAAAATGGGAATAGTTAAGAGTATGGAGAGGCACTGGGGACAAATAACTTCTTATTGTAGAGTTAAAAAGGAAAGTGGGAGGAAGATGTTACATTGAAGGTAACATTTGTTGAGAGTCCATAATATATTTTCTAGGCACATTATGGGAAAACTTCAGTGAATTACATTGAAGAAGACTATTTCATGGAATCAATGGGCTTTGGAAATTGGGTTTTAAAGCCTAGGTCTCCCTTTTCTTAGTTGATTGACCACAGATACAAAGTGTATTTTTTGTGAGCCTCAGTTCATAAGATAGTCATTATTTTCTTCCATCAAGTTATAATAAAGAATTTTTTAAAGGGAGACAGAGATAGAAAGAATCAATTTTATTTACAATTTCATCTGGTTTCAGTTTTTCTGACACATAGTTGTGTGTGTGGTGCTGGAGACCAAACCTGGGTCCTTATGTATAACAGGCAAATGCTCAACTGAACCACTGCTCCAGCCTCATGATACAGATTTTAAAAGATAATATAACACTCCTCTGCTTAAAACCTTAAAACCTCCTACAATGAACTATAACTTAAATGGTTAGTTTCAAAGTTCTTCAAAAACTATCTTATTTTCAAAGCAGTCTCACAATTCTTAAATATCTAGGCAAAATATTCAATATGTAGGCAAAAATATATTACACAGAACACAGAAGACACACATGCAAAACTCATTATCAACCTGAATTCAGATAACAAATCTATTCAAGTACTTATATTTTATGTAATATGAGTATGCCATCTTTAATCCTCCTTCTGGTATTATCGTTATAAAGTTACCTATTAATGCGTGCTTAACAAATATTTCTGTAGTACTGGGCAAACTCAGAAACAGTTCCAGGAAATAAAAACTCATTATATCACTCTCCTCCCTTAGCATATCAGAAATTTTGCAATATGATATATGTGATGATTTCTGCTTCAGTTCTAAGTAAAATATTAAATTGTTAATGTTTCAGTTTATCCCCCAATCATGAATTCTCTATTATTTAACTGAAACTAAAAAAGTTTTTCAATTTCACATTCCAAATGGAATCAGGATGCTAGTTAGTTCCAGAAACAATCTACACTTGAATATGTCCACATTCCCTCAGACTGTTTTCACAATTAAGGTATCAATAGAATTGATTCCCTACCAAAGAATATGCTCCTATAACAGCAGAAATCATACTATTTATATAGATCTTATTAGCCCTCCATTCCCAAAAATCTATAACCTATACCTCATGTGTGTATGTACATGTGTGTGTGTGTGTGTGTGTGTACTCAATGATATTTTTGTTTTATTTTGTCTTAACTTTCTACTTCCCAAGGTAAAATTATTACATTGAAACTAATTAGTGAGGGACCCCAAGATGGCAACCACCCCACCAGCAGTAACTCCCAGAGGTTCCTGAGAATTACCTCACACTGCAGGAGGGAACACAGAGTCCCAGACACTCTTCAAAATGGGTACTGCTTGCTATCATAATATACTGTGAGAATCCTCTCAAAGAAAACTGCTACTATTAGTGCTAGTCATCAACACATTTGTTCTAATTGAAACTCAACACATTTGTTCTAATTGAAACAGACTAGTATCTGCACCTATAGGCTCTCAAGATCTCGCAGAACTGTCTGGCATCTTTAGGTCTGTCTTGACCAAATAGCTCCCCATCACAATGAAGCAAAGCCACAAGAAGCTCCAATTACTTCATCAAGAGTCACAAGGTTAAACTACAAGACACGCTCTCTGATTCTGAAAATGAGGAAAAGAGGAAATAACTCCCCTCCTCAACACCACAGGTCTCCACCCAAGGTCCCCATAGCTGGGGCCCTAGATGAAAACCAAACATATTGTATCAGCATTATGATTAGTAATGCAATCAAACAGTTGAGAGAAGAAATACGGAAAGAGATCAGAGAACAATTTCAAGAGATGAGAGACAACTTCTACAGGCAAATAAAGGAACAATTCCATGAGATAAAAGATCAGCTATACACAGAAATAGACATTCTGAAAAGAGAGGTAGCAGAGCTATCAGGATTGAAAAACACAGTTAACCAAATCAAATCTTCAATGGAAGATACCAACACCAGAATATACTGCACTGAAAATAGAACGTCAGCTCTTGAAAAACGAACATCAGAAAATGAAGATCAGCTAAGCAATGTAGAATTCAAAGAAGATAAACAAGAGAAGCAACTTATATTACATAATCAGAACGTACAAATAATATCTGATGGGATGAGGCATAATAATCTGAGAATCAATGGCCTGGAGGAAAACTCCGAACAGCAAACAAGAGGCATCAAGAACCTTTTAAGAGAAATTATAAGCAACAACTTCCCTCATCATATACTTGATCCGGAATATCACATTCAAGATGCTTACAAAACACCAAACAGGCCTAATCAAATGAGAAACTCACCAAGACACTATCATATACAAAATGAATAACAGAGAAATTAAAGAGAGAATTCTAAAACCAGCTATAGAAAAGCCCCAAATCACATTCAGAGGCAAACCAATTAGGATCACTATGGAATTTTCATACCAAACAATGAAGGCCAGAAGAGCTTGGAACAATATCTTTCAAATGTTGAAAAATAACAACTTCCACCCAAAGATAATATACCCTGCAAAACTCAGCTTCAAATATGATGGGGAAATTAAATACTTCAATGATAAACTAAAGCTAGCAAGATACATGAACACAAATCCTGCACTACAAATATTCTCAAGAATGTTCTCCATTCAGAAGAAAATGACAATGATAGCCTAAATCCTTAAACAAGGGTGAGTCAATAATCATATTATACACAAACTGACTTCGAAGATGACTCAAAACTCTGTAACTGATACGAAGTCAGTGACTCAGCCTCCCATATCTATTCTAACTTTGAATGTGAATGGTCTCAATGCCCCAATTAAAAGATACAGACTGGCCCACTGGGTCAAAAAACAAAATCCAACAATATGTTGCCTGCAACAGACACATTTGACACTCAAAAACAGACACAGGCTGAAACTTAAAGGATGGCAAAATGTCTACCAGGTGTGCGGCCCAAAAAAACAAGCCGGCATGGCGATTCTAATGTCTGAAAAAATTAATTTCCAAGTAAAACTAGCCAGAAAGGACAAAGAGGGTCACTTTATCATACAAAAAGGGACACTTCATCAAGAAGATATAACGATAATTAACATTTATGCCCCCAATTACAACCCACCCCAAATATACGGAAAAAACGCTTAAAGGCATTAATCCGCTCATTGATCTCAATAGAATAATTCTGTGCGACTTCAACACACCACTATCAACTCTAGACAGATCATCAAAACAAAAAAATCAATAAAGACATCTCCAATCTGAACAACTCTATTAATCAATCGGGCTTAATAGACATCTACAGAAAATTCCATTTTAAGACAGCTGAATTTACCTTCTTCTCTATAGCTCAGGGATCCTTCTCTAAAATAGACCACATCCTAGTTCACCGAGATAATCCTAACAAATATAAAAAAGTGGATATAATCCCATGTATTCTGTCAGATCATAATGCTATGCTCTTAGCAATCAACAACAAGAGAAACAACAGAAACTACTCAAACACTTGGAAACTGAATAATTATCTCTTAAACGAAGGATGGGTAAAAGAGGAAATGAGAGCAGAAATTAACAAGTTCTTAGAAGTGAATGAGAATGAGGAAACAACATACCGAAACCTCTGGGACAGTATAAAGGCATTCTTAAGAAGTAAATTTATAGCACTGAGTGCATACATCAAAAATCTATAAAGAGATCAGATAAATAGCCTTATGCTTCAATTCAAATGACTACAAAAGGAGGAACAGTCCAAACCCCAACACTAACAGAAGACAGGAAATTACCAAAATAAGAGCTGAAATCAATAAAATTGAGAACAAAAAAAAAAAATACAAACTATTAACAAAACTAAGAGTTGGTTCTTTGAAAAAATAAACAAGATCGACAGACCCCTTGCCAACTTCACTAAAAGGAAGAACAAAAGAAAGCAAATCAGCAAAATCATAGAAGAAAATGGGGATATCACCACAGACTCATCTAAGATCCAGAAGATTATCAGAACATATTTTGAAAATGTATACTCTGACAAGTTGGATAACCTGCAGGACACAGACAGGTTCGTGGACACACACGACATCCCCTCTTTAACACAGGATGACATTGAAAATCTAAACCAACCTATCACAGATAGCAAAATTGAAGCAGCAATCAAAGCTCTCCCAAAAAAGAAAAGCCCAGGTCCGGATGGATTTATGGCAGAATTTTACCAAGCCTTCACAGAAGAACTAACACCGATCCTCTACAAGCTCTTCCAAGAAACTGACAGAGTGGGAACACTTTCAAACACTTTTTATGAAGCAAATATTACACTGATTCCAAAATCCAACAAAGACGTGTCAAGGAAAGAAAACTACAGACCAATTTCCCTGATGAACATCGATGCAAAAATCCTTAATAAAATTTTAGCTAATCGAATACAAAAGCACATTAAAAAGATAATATATCATGATCAAATGGGCTTCATTCCAGGAAAACGAGGCTGGTTCAACATACGCAAATCAATAAATGTAATTCACCACATAAACAATTAAAAACAAAAATCATATAATCATCTCAATTGACCCAGACAAGGCATTTGATGAAATTCAACACCATTTATGCTCAAAACTTTGGAAAAGATAGGGAAGATACTTTAACTATGTCAGATCCACTTATGACAAACCCATAGCCAACATTATCCTCAAAGGAGAAAAACTGAAAGCATTTCCACTGAATTCAGATATAAGACAAGGCTGTCCACTTTCCCCACTCTTGTTCAATATAGTCCTTGACACCCTTGTCAGAGCTATCAGGCAAGACAAGGAAATCAAAGGAATTCATATAGAAAAAGAGGAAGTTAAGTTATCTCTATTTGCTGATGACATGATTCTATACCCTGAAGACCCAATAACATCGGCCAGAAAACTCTTATGGCTTGTAGGCAATTTCAGCAAAGTAGCTGGCTATAAGATCAACTACAGTAATTCACTAGCTTTCCTTTACTCCAGCAACAAGTGCGCAGAAGAAGAAATCAGGAAATCTCTCCCATTCACCATCTCCTGCAAAAAAATGAAATACTTGGGCATTAACCTTACAAATGAAATACTTAGGCACTAACCTTAAAAAGGATATTAAGGACCTCTACAAAGAAAACTATCAAACACTAAGAAAAGAAATTACAGAAGACCTGCGTAAATGGAAAAACATTCCATGCTCATGGTTAGACAGAATCAATATATAAACATGGCAATTCTACCCAAAGCCCTATACAGATTTAATGCAATCCCCATCAAGATACAAATGGCAGGGGCTGGAGCGGTGGCTCAGCGGTTTCGGTGCCTGCCTGGCAAGCACGAGGACCCGGGTTCAAACCCCAGCACCACGTACACAACTAAGTGTTGGAGCAACTAAGGCCATGTGAAAAATCTCAATAAAGTTGTTTCTCTCTTTCTCTGTCTCTCTCACTGTCCCTCTCTCTTTAAAAAAAAAAAAAAGATACAAATGGCATTC
>PVKS010022471.1:0-33687 GCA_004027875.1 Aplodontia rufa | reverse complement strand
ATGAGAGAGAGAAAATAATTTTACGTTAATATCTCCAATTTAATTTTAAGATGTGGCATTTTACTTAATTTCTTGGACTTCATTTCCTGCCCCCCCAAGTTGAAAATTTTTGCTAATAGGGACATTAACACAATTTCTTATTCACTTTATCCTATAACATGCTTTTAAAATAAAAACATAGTTTAAGAATAGAAATATTAATATTAGTGCTAAAAAATGTTTACATAATTTAAAGATACCCAAATGAGAGTAAGCATTACACACATGCATGTATGTGTGTTTAGTATCAACCTTATCTCTTTTTCATATTCTTTCTGCTGTCAGTTCTTGTATTATACATGTGATTTTTTTCTTATCAGTTATTAAAAGTGCTTTAAATATTAGGAATATTAAAATTGCATAATGTTCAATTACAAGCATTTTTCTTAGTTACTTTGCATATATGATTTATAGTATAAAAATGTTGTTTCTAATTTTTATATGGTCAAATTTATCAAATTATTTCTGTAGTGTTTCTATGTTTTAAGTCAAAGAAAAATTTTATTTACCCCTGATTTGTAGAGGAATTCATCCATATTTTTTCCTACTACTTATAATAGTTCTTATTCTGACATATTTGATATTCACACAGGTGTATGGTGTGAAGAACAGATTTGATCTTATCTTTTTCCATATGGCTCCTCAATTTGCAAAATATTAAAACAATCTGTTTTAGATGTCTACTTCTGGGTGGGATGGACTAGCTTGTATCTTGACAAGACAAAATGGAAACTTCAGTATAAAATGGTGATGATGGTGATGATGATGATGATATAAAATGAATTGTTTGAAGGTATCACTGAACTCTCATGGTCTCTGGGAATTGAGGGTAACAGCTAATGGGCTGAAGGAAAATAAATTTTCAAGGACCAAATATTGTTCTCTTATCATCAAGAATTTGCTGATGTAATATGCCCATAACTGAGTGGTCAAGAACCCAAATATAAAGAAGACTAAGACTGAGAAGATCTTGAGGGCACAATGTAATATTTTGACAAATGCATGTTGTTTTGTAACCAGTACTCAAAGATGATACAGAATATTTAATCACCTAAGGAAATTCCTTTGTACTTCTTTCTAGTCAGTACTCTGAAGAAGCAATAACAGAAAAAAAAAAGAAAAAAAGAAAAAATTTGTTCTGATTTCTTTCCATGCAGAGTAGGTTTTCCTATTCTTGAACTTCCTATAACAGAATCATTTAGCATGTATTCATTTATATCTTTATTTTGATAAATACAATTTTTTTTAATCCAAGATTGAGTCCAGGGGTGCTTAACCACTGAGCCTAATTCCCCAGCCCCCCCCCCTTTTTTTATTTTTAGACAGGGTCTTGCTAAGTTGCTGAGGGACTCACTAAATTGTTGAAGCTGGCTTTGAACTTGTGATCTTCTTGCCTTAGACTCCTGACCTGCTGCTATTACAGGCCTGTGCCACCAGGCCCATCTCAATATGCTGTTTTTTAAGTTCATTCTTATTGTTTGTATCAGTATCTGTTTTGGCTGTAGACTGGCTGGTTTGCTTTGGGGAATGTAGCTCTATACCACCTATCATCCAGTTGGTTGGTTATTGGTTATACACTATATGCCTTTCCTACATATATCCCACCCTTTTCCAATTTTATACCACCATTTGACCTTACCTATGCTTCTTTTGTGCTATCTTATACACTTTGTAGACAGAGACTTTAATTAACTATTTCTCTTTAGGTGCAATGTAATTTATGTTACTTAATAGGTTGTTAGTATATGAAACACTTCACTCAGATTCTACTTTTAATCAATTTATTGCTTATCATTATGACACTACCACTCCACGGTAGTTTGCCTTTGAATTGATCCTCTTCCTTTCCATTGAGGAAACTTGCAAGTTTATTGTTTTGATTTGATCTATTGGATCACTGCCCAACATTGTAGGTAAATGGCAACCTGAACACTGAATCAGTTAAATAAAAAACATGAACTGCTTAGCATTTTAACTGGAACAAATTATTTCCACAATAAATTTGGAGGAAAGAAATAGGGAACTCAAGCCTAGTCCTTCGTGATCCCATGGAGGTCTTAATATGCTCTTTACTTGAGCCTGACCAAGTTATAAAGTTATTTTTATTGTTTCACAATTTTATCATACTTTTACATAACTTGTTTTTTCATTAAAATCCATGCTATTTTATTTGTGACATTTTTATTTTTAATATAAATAAGTACCTTGAAGCAAAAGGTAATGGTTTTTAGTACATTTATCATTTGATATAGGATTAGGCTACAGTTTCATACATATTGACCATTCAAATATATAGAGAAAGGGGAAAGAACAAGTGTAGAATAAAATAAAGAACAGACATAATCCCTGAGGAGCTCGGTAAATGCAATGTTCCATAACAGATTATAGTAATTGTCACTTTTGATAGCAGAGCAAATAAACAAAAAGATAAAATACAAGAGAACATCTGGATAAAAAGCGAGATAAAGTAACAGAAGAGAAACTTGGTCATAAGAATGTGCTATAACTTTGTATTGCCAAACTCAAGGGGAAGATTTAGAAAAAGATGACAGGCTCTACTTACAGGGAACTTAGTTTTCTCAGCAAATGAATTCTGTAATTGGAATTTTTGTTCCTTCTTTTCCCCTAGGAATGTGTGGATGAGAGTTAATTAATGTGGTAAGGTTGTGCAGTATCTGAGGATATTGTAACTTGTTAAAGAGCAAAATTGCAGTATATCTGTGTAATTTGGGTGATAATATGGGAAAGGGTAAGGACAATTCAAATCTATTCCCTCTGAATCTGAAGTTCTAGGTTTCAGAGTTAGGATTACATACCTGGAGAAGGAATAACATGGAGGAAGGTAAATACTTCAGATTTATAAATGATGATTAGAAGCCTAAATGTACAGCTTTGTAGATGTGTTAGGTTATGGGGACTACTTTCAAATTTGTGCATACAAGATGTAGTCTAAAAACTTAGAAGTCCACAGCTTTTAAGTCTCTGTACACCTCAATGTTTTTCTCTCTCATTTTTTTTTATTATTGAACAACCATACAAGTTTTTAACAAAATAATATAAAATGTGAATAGATTCTGGATATTAGATTTACCCCCAGGAGAGCCCCTCCAAATACCCACCCTAATCCCTCCCTTCCCCTTCCCACAATATCTCTAAAAAAGTATTAGGCTGTATAACATTACACCTCATCTGGATTTAACACATGATAATAGACCACCTTTCTCAATGGCCAGGGTCTAGATCCAGCCTCCACAGATGAGCGGAGACATTTGACCCTTGGTTCTCTGGGTTAAGCTGATACTTCTCTCTTAATTTTTAAGGAGTTGTTCTAATCAACTATTTCTGAATACAAACCACCCTAAACTTAGTAGTAGTACAAAACAACCATTTTACTATCTCACCAATTCTGTTGTTCGGGATTTCAGATAAAGTAATATAGGGATGGCTTCTCTGCCCCATGATGTCTCAGGCTTCTTACAGCTGGGGTGAGTGGAACAGGGGACAAATAGCACCCAGAGACTTTATCATTTGCATGTCTGATGACTGTACTGGGATGACTCCACACTGAGATCAGCACTTTGGCTGGGTGCTCTGAGGGAGCCTGCTCAAGTGTTCCAAGACAGCAGAGGGGAAGTCCACAGTCTTTACACTGCTTCTCACATGGCTTCACTTCTACCAGTCTCTTTTCAGAGCAGCCACGTGGACCCCAAGATTCTAGAGGAGGGGAAGAGCACAGAACTTCACCTCTCTATGGTTTAAAAAATTGGTAGCCATTAAAAAAAAAAAAAAGAAAAATGACTACATCTACTTTAAAAATACAGGCAATATTATCCCAAACTTGCTCAGAGAAAGGTCATGAATTTTTTTGTTGTTTAATTTTTTGCCTTGTGACTATCAATGGTCCCAGCCCTGCTTAGTAGGACTCTATACTAGATTCTCCCTGTAAGAGGCCCTTATATGACTTTTGGAAGTTGGATGGAAAGCCATTTTGCTATCTGGCCGTGGTGGGAAGATAGCAAACTTCTGCTTTAGTACAATAGTCAGCAGAGGTCACTAGTGGCGATTTCCTTAACGTCTGTACTTTCCTATCTTATGATTCCAACAGTCTTTCCCCTGATAATTGTCCCCTGGACCTTCCATAATGTCCATAAGTACTAATTCCTTGTATTAAACTTCTTCTTATTTGAAATGCCTAGAGAAGTTCTTTGTTTTCATAACTGGCCTCTTAAATGATATAATTCATTTATGTATTTATATATTTACATTAAATCAGGGAATATTTTAAAATCTGGTATCAGTTCTGAAAGTTCAGACATATTTTATTTGAAGACTGTAAAAAATGGTATTTATTATATGGTAATACCCAATTTCATTTACTAAATTTATTTTGAAGGTCCCCTAAGTCATCAATTTACAATAAGAATATACTTTTGCCAATCCAGTTATTAATTTGAGACTGAAATAATTCTAGAAAAAAAATAAAGGACAAACAGTATTCTGACAGTACCCATTTTTGGGAAAGATGCCTTGAATATGAGGAAAGCTAATTCATGACCCTGAAGGGAAGAGGAGATGATCTAGGCCAAAGAATGTGAAATACCCTGAAATTCTGATATTTAAAAAGACATTTTAAATTTGAAAGAAGAAAATATATTCTAATGCAGCTTATTTTGTTCATTTCTGCTGTTCTCTTAAGAGTTGTCCGTCTGCATTATATTTAGAGGCATGGGTATCTATAATACCACCATCTACATTTATGTAATACAATGCAATCATAAGATATCTCATGTATTTAGTAAACATATATCAAATACAATATACAAGTACTCTTATAATTCTAGTGTAGTCAAAGATAGAAACAATACTGTCTTTACTCCCAAGGGTCACTTTATTTATTTATTTATTTATTGTTGTTGGGCTCAAACCCAAGGCCTTTTGCATGTAAGCAAGCAGTATACCACTGAGCTACATCCCCAGACCTGGTCACATCATTATTATTTCAAAGAAAATAAGGATAGGTTAAAAATATTATAATGAAACTTTAACTGGTAGTGGGGTAATACAAAAGAAAATTTTGTTCTAAATTTTCATGATTTATGAGTATTTGAAGTAACATGGTATTCTCAATCCTCTTTATGTCTAGACCCCAGAGAGCTAGATTATTGAAAATTTTTAACTTTTAGTTTTCCAGGGAAGTATCTCTATGCTAGTTGAGATTTTGTTAGTTATGTTTAGATGTCCTACTTTGATGAATATGACATCCTTGACTTTTTGTGTTTCACATCAGCTTATAGGCAAATCTGAACCTGAGCCTGGAAAGCATGTGTGTGTGCACATGTACACAGATGTGCACAGTGTCATCTGTTAGCATGCTGATGATACTGCATCACTCTGCTCCTCAGATGGGTACATGGGGTTATTAATGGATGGGGGATTGCCTACACCAGTTGTACATACTTTGTTGCTTGACCACACTCATAATCTTACTGAAAACGTGGAAAGCAGAGAAACATAAACAAAGATTAGTAAAGAAGGGGAAAACTCTACATTGCTCAAAAACAAATTTCAAATTCATACTTGTGCACTCATGAAATGATATTTGCCTTTCCAGACAGTCTTAATAAATATCCTTATTCTGAGTACTATATGCCTATATCTAAAACACTTAAGCATTTTGGGCAAAAAATGATTTGCATCTGCATGTGGAGTCTTCAGGAGGCTTAGAGACTTATAAGGAGAGACAAACATAATGTAAGCAAATGAATACAATAAAGAGTTATAGGGGTCCTGATAAAACTCTATATAAAGAATAATGGGAACACAAAATAAGGACTACAGTTGCTGTAGATTTGGGAAAGTCTTAAGGAGAGGAAATGACACAAAATTGATGAATAAATTTTCAGGATGAAATAGGAAAGGGAATTATACTTGAAAGGAACACCATGTGCCAGGGCAACAGGACTGATGAAATGTGAGACTAGCAGGCTAGGAAGCTCCAGAGAAGAAAAAGGCTGGACATGGAAGAGTTGGTATGCCTATCTTGGAGTTTCGCTTTGTGTGTAATGCAAAGTGTGTATAACTCAGGGAGGATTTCATCACCATCATATTGTAAGGCCAAAAATGGATTTTAGAAAAGGTCATTCTGGCTGCATTGTGGAGAATGCATTTGAAATCTTCTGAGAGACAACTTGAGAAAAGCTTAAAGTAGTCTACCTAATGCAGTAAAAAGCAGCTGCTAAAAGGTGAGTGTGGACGTGACTACCTTCAAGGATTTCTGAAATACCTTTTACCTTTCCTTGTGTGTGTGTGCATATGCATGAATGTGTGCTTGTTTGTGTATCTGTGTGTATGTCCATAGAGATAGAGAGTCAAGCCTGGTGTTATGAGTAGCTATTTTTGTCCAAACCCAGTTTATAAATCTCTGTGCCTGCCTCTTATTGCACAGAGTAGACCAGTAGGAAAATGGGGAGGGAGGAAAAAATAAAGCAAAGTCTAGAATAGCTGAACATGAATTATACAAGCCCCAAAATCTCGAATCTGAAAAGATTCCTAAGAGACAACTAAAGGGAACACTGTATGAACTAAAGGTTACCAAAAGGCACCTTGTGAAAAAATTCCATAAATGTAAAAGGTTTAGAGAAAAATTCACAGCTAAGAAAGAAAAGCCACAAATGAGGATGCCTGGGGTTGGAAGCCATTCTGCTTCAACTGATGATGTCTTGAGGAGTAATCTGAAAAGACAGGAGATTTAAGAAAAAAGAAGAGGTAATTAGAAATCTATTATGCTTGCTAGCAGGAAATGCTGAATTTATTTCTCCTTAATAAAAAGTTAATGTTAACACTCAGAAGTGTTCTTGGCTTAAATTTAAGATTTCGTGAAGAAATCAAAATTTTCACAAATTTTTCAAACTATTGGCAGAGTAAAATGACTCAGGACTTAATTTTAAAGATGTGAACACAAGCCTTAATAAAAACTTCAAAATAGAAGAACTCAAATACAATTTAATTAATAGAAATGAAATTAATAGAAAAAATTTGTATGAGTGTGTGTGTGTTTGGGTGTAATGTATGATTTTGTGGAAATCGAAAATGAAAATGTGACAAAAATCTCAGGTGCTTTTGTAAGTTAAGGAACTCATAGGGATGTAGCTGCTTTGAACTGGTAAACTAGAGTACTGTATACTTTCATTAATCTTGAAAAGCCTGAATTCAGGGCTAATCATATCTAGAAATTTGAGTGTTAATAGTTTTCAGAAGTGACCTCTTCTAGAAGATAAGCTACATTAACTAAACTCATTTGAGAGTGTTGAGTAAAACAAAGTAATGTATAAATGCGTAATGCAAAATTTAACTTTTAAGCCAACTGACATACTGTGTCAGTTGATCCACTCAGATTTGTATGGGAAAAGCTACTTGGTCAGACAGCCTGCATTCAGAAGTCTGCTTGGCAAGCTGGTCATGGGAACAATTAGAATAGGTGGTATCATTTAAAATGGCTGGCATCTTAAAACCACTATCTTGGGGTTCTCAAGAAGTGCAGACAGATCACAAACCAAACTTGCCAGCTCTTCAGAGTATGTTCTTCCCTCAGTGGAGCTAAGGACATGCTTATAAATGTTCCTTCTTTGTATTCTATTTCTGAGACCTTTGCATACCATTCCCCTATCTGGTTCAGGAAAATGTTAGAAGAAAGGATAAAAAAATCTAAAATATTTTAATGAGTTTAGTACAAACTAGGGATAGGGAAGAGGTGGGAGTTACTTAGTATTTGAGCTAAGTTAAACTTGAGGATTTAAAGGAAGTTAAAACTTCAGTAGTATTGAACTGAAGCAAGAGCAATGAATCAACTAGCATTGAGGGAGAAGCATCAGGGATGCCAGAATTGCTTAGAGCTGAGGGCAATATTGGCTTGTGGCGGCTGGAAACTGTGAGGTTTTTGAAATGAAGCCATGGAGATAGATGTGGGAAAAGGTCTTTTTTTCCTCTGAAGAACAAATGGTAAATTTGAGGGTTAAAGGAAGATGAGAGGATGGTATAGTAATCTGGGTCAGAGAGAAAAAAATACTTAAACCTTGGATAGGTAAGTACCTCTGAGGTTTTGGTTAAAGTTTCTTTCAATTCTAAACAGTCTTGATTGTTTTCTAAATGTCATTCATTTCTTTTTTCTTAAATTCATTCAACATAGTCTTACATATTGAAGGGAATCGTCATTACACATTTATGAATATATGGGTATTGACAAAATAAGTTAAGGTTGATCCTAGTCCATGGTCTCCCCCCTTTGACCACTCCCTGTTCTCATGTTTCCCCTACTTTACTCCCATGTTAGTTGGGCTTCTTAAAAGAGTTGAGGGTTCCCAGCTAAATTGAGAACCCACCTACACCCTCCAGTTGCATGATACCCTCCTAATCCCTCCCTAGTCTTCCTACCCCCCTTTCTTCTCCTTCCTGCTTCACAGTCATCGTTCTCCCGCTTATGTAAAAATTCACCTATGTTGAGGTTATTATTGAGCTTAGCTAACTTTCAATCTGTCTTAGATTGTATTCAAATTTCCACATATGAGAGAAAACATTTGGCCCTTGAGTCTCAGCTTGGGATATTTCACTTAGCATAATATTTTCCATCTCCGTCCATTTGGCTGCAAAATGCCATGATGTCATTCTAATAATAGAGAAGAACATATATATGTATATATGTGTGTGTGTGTGTGTACCATATGTATGTGCATATATATACACCATAGTTTTTGAATCCACTTGTCCAATGAGGGGCATCTGGATTGGTTCCATAGTTTAGCTATAGTATATTGAGCTGCTATAAACATTGATGTAGCTGTGACTCTGTAGTATGCTGATTCTAGCTCTTTTGGGAAAATACCCAGGAGTGGGATAGCTGGGTGATAAGGTGGTTCCAGCCCTAATTTTTTGAGGAGTCTTCACACTGCTTTCCAGAGAGGCTGTACAAGCTTGCAGTCCTACCAACACTGAGATACTGTTCCTTTCTTCCCACAACCCCTCCAGCATCTGTCATTGTATTCTTCATTTTTGCCACTCTGACTGGAGTGAGGTGAAATCTTCATGAAGTTTTGATTTGCGTTTTTCTGATTGCTAGTGATGTAGAGCATTTTCTTATATATTAATGGGCTTTTTGGACTTCCTCCATTTAGAAGTTTCTATTTAGTTCCCCAGCCCATTTATTGATTGGATTACTTGTGTTATTGTTTTTTTTTAAATATTAATGCACACTCTTTATTATATTAAAATCAGGCAATCGTCTGACAATAAAAAGCCTGCTCATGGAATACTGTTATGTTAAACTTTACTTACAGGGTGTTAAATCCTTAGAACTAAGGTTTTCCCTGGAAAAAGATGAATGGGAACATCAATTGCTTTTCAGACTTGATAGCTGCTGCTTCAAAAGGTGTTTCACACAAATACTAAAATTAAAAAAGAACCCTTCAGAACACCACAAATTGCCTTTATTTTGGTATGCACCCACGTTTCAGCATTTAGTGGTCCTGAACAGAAGGGGGAACACAGCAAGGTGCGGGAGGCCAGGCCCCCAACTCCAGGTCTGCTGTGCACACCGGGCTCCTCCTCAGTCCCTGCGGAGCACCTGGGAAGCAGCGGCACCACAACCAGTCAGCGTGGGGTCCAGGTTTCTCTGTTGCAGGTGTCGGGGTCTACACTAGGCCACGTGGGTGACGGGGCGACCGTCGAGAGCCTGTGTACACCTTCCTCGCTGTGTAAAAGCAAAGTCATTACGGGAAAAGGAAATCATCCAGAGGGACCCTGTGGCCTTTCTCCAGGTATAACCAGCAGGGACTACGTGACCTGGTGACTGCTCTGTTCACCTTGGGAAAACCTGAGCCAGAGACGCATCAGTGGAGGGTGACAGTGGAGTGGCAGGCTCAGGCCCCAGTCCTCATTTCTCAGCTGGTGGAGAGAGAATGAACGTGGTTCCAAACTGAAGGAGGGAGGTCAGAGACATTCCAACCTTACTTGTGTTATTGTTGTTCAGTTTTTTTTTGAGTTCTTTGTACATTCTGGATATTAGCCCTCTGTCAGAAGTGTAGCAGGCAAAGATTTTCTCCCATTCCGTCGGTTCTCTCTTGACACTCTTGACTAATTCTTTAGTTGTGCAAAAGCTTTTCAGTTTAATGGCATCCCACTCATTTATTATTGGCTTTAATTCTTGAGCTATGAAAGTCTTGTTAAGGAAGGTGGTGCCAACACTGATATTGTGGAGTGTTGATCCTATTTTTTCTTCTAGCAATTGTATAGTTGTTGGTTTAATTTTGAATTCTTTGATCCATTTTCAAAGATCAGGGTGAGAGATAAGGATCTTATTTCAGTTGTCTGTGTCTAGCACCATTTGTTGAATAAGTTGTCCTTCTTCCACACTATGCTTTTGCCTCCTTTATGAAATATCATATGGTTAAAGATTTGAGGGTTTGTCTCAGTATCTTCTATTCTGTTCCACTGGTCTTCATTTCTGTTTTAATACCAATACCACACTGTTTTTGTTGCTATAGCCCTGTAGTATAATTTCAGGTCACCTCTTGTGACACCACCTGCTTCCTCTTTCTTGGTTAGTAATGTTTTGACTATTCTGGGTCTTCTGTTTTTCCAAATGTATTTGAGAATTGCTTTTTCTATATCTGTGAAGAATATCATTGGTATCTTGATGGAGTTTGCATTGAATCTATACAGGGATTTCAGCAAAATGGCCATTTTAATTATATTGATTCTGCTTATCCAAGAACATGGACTGTTTTTTCATCTACTCAGGTCTTCTGCAAATTCTTTTTAAAATATTCCAGTTTTGTTGTATAAATCTTTTATATCCTTTTTTAGATTGATGTCTAAGTGTTTATTCTTTGTGAGGTTATTTTGAATGGGATGGATTTCTTGATTTCTTCTTCAGCAGAATTGGTGCTGGTGTATATGAAAGCTATTGATTTATGAGTGTTGATCTTATAACCAGCCACTTAGCTGAATTCATTTATAAAATCTAGTTGTTTTCTGATTGAACTTTTGGGTGTGCTAGGTATAGGATCATGTCACCAGCAAATAGAGATATCTTGAAAGTCCTTCATTTTCCTAATGACCCATGCCTTCATATTCACCATGGAAAGACATAATTGGGTTAGGAATTTAAGACCTGAACCTTCTGAGAATTATCAGCAGTCTAAAACACACAGTCAAAGGTTCACAGGCAACTCATAGGTGATGTGACCTGGTGTGCATTTCCAAGGGAGTGGCTGAGGCACCTGAAGAAGGATTAAAGTAGTGGTACCTCTCAGTCCAACTGGTTCCTCACCCTATGACTAGCATTAAGTGCTTCATTATTTTGGAATGAATGAATGAACACTGGATGTTGAGTAAGTAAGAGAATAATAGCACCAAGATGTTTATGGGCTGATGTCAGCTATCATTGTAGTGGGAAATGAAGGTCAGAACACCAAAATCTGGAAGTAACACTTTATTAGCATTACCATGACCCAGACAGATATTTTAAAATCTGAGGCCTGAGTACAGCATGGCTATTACTTTCATACATAAGCAAGTTTTAGGTACATCGAGGCAAGGATGTTGTGCAATTCTATTGGGTAGTTTACAAGCTTTTTATCCATCTAGGGACTTTTTGCCTCTTATAGAGTTTTATTCTTATAGCTTAAGGGCCTTTGCTGTACCAAGCCCAAAAGGGGAATCTGTGGTCCAGGCATTTGGCTTCCTGTTTCTTCCTTTGTCATTGCCTTGTTCAGTCTCTATAGTTAAATGTCAGTAAACAGAGCTTCTGGGTATCAGCATCCAAAATCACAGCCTAAAAGCTCTTGAGCTGCTAAACCTTCTTATTCTGTTCTGTTACACTGCAAAGCTTGATAAAGTTTCCATTTTGTCCTGCCATATCATGATTTTGAGCAGGCAGTAGTTAAATAGCAGCATACTTGAGTTGCTGTAGATGGAGGGGATATTGATTATGGCATAAAAATAAGGTCATCATGTTTATGTTTCCACAAAGTGAGTGAGCCCATTTTTGGCTTGTAACCCCATTCCAGAAAGTGTTTTATCCATTAAAGAGATTAGAACTTAACATGGCTTCCATCAAAGGAATGCATGGGAATCACATACCACCAAATGTGTGGGACACTCGGGTGTGGGAACTGAACCCCAGCATCAAGTAAACAATATAAGGACCAGTTAATCACAGATACTCTCCCAAGAATGTTTAGGGAACCAAATACAAATTTACTAAATCTGGTGCTTAAAGTTAACTCTGTGCAGTCTTTATAAAGACTGTGAATTGAAATGAAGCTTTTGGATCTTGGTAGGAAAACCCAGGTTGATTGTAACAGCTGCACAGCATTATTTTCACTCAATATGTTTTGTCCTCAGGGCACTACACATTATTGAAAAGACCAGGAGACTAGAAGCAGCAACTGGCCTGGTCCCAAAGTTGGGGACCCATGAAAGCAGATGAAGGACTAATAATAGGCCCAGCTAAAAGACTGAAAGGTGATGCAGGGCGCAGTGGTGCACACCTGTAATCCCAGCAACTTGGAAGGCTGAGACAGGAGGATTGGAAGTTCAAAGTCAGCCTCAGCAACTGAATGAGACCCTATCTCAAAATAAAAAAAAATGGTTAGGGAACTGCCACTCTAGGCACACATGAGGAAGGCTATATTGGCTTTCAAGTGTTCCATGGCTCTCCAAGGAAAATAATGGCTAACTTCATGCTACAACCCTGACGCATTGATTGTAGAAGTGGTTAAAGGTCTCACTTGTTATGGGTGTTGGCTTTCCAGTCAGCTTTTGGAGCTGGCTCTCACTGACTCCAGGTCTAGTATGTATGGAAGCCACTAAGTGACTGTGGTCTATAAGTCCTAGGAAAAGTTAATTCTAGACTTTACTTATTTGGTGGACTTGGGATATGGACTCTGGCCCCAGTTGAAAAATCTTCAGATTTACAAGTAAGCCAGACTAGAGAGGCCTGGTTTCATAGTAGTTGAAAGAATTTTGTAAAAACTACAAGATGATTGCTTCTGATAGAGTAGGACAAGTGCTGGGAAACTGATTCACTCATGCTATCAAGGGCTTAAAGTCTTGCTATTTATTATTAGCTGTGTGCTATAAAACCTTTTGTTTACAAATCATTTAAATTAGTTTTTCCTCCCAAGGGCTGCTGATTAACTCACAAGCTATGGAGCAAAGCACAGCTGAAATAGGTTAAAAGACTGCCCAGAGTTCTGTGGCAAAGCTGTGGGGGCACAGCTGAGATGAAAACAGAAGTCCCTGGAGTCCTCTCAGCCCTCTGAGTCACTGTGCTGTTGAGTATCACCAAGCTGCTCCTTCCAGCAAACTTTGTGATTCTAACAGCAGCTCTCACCACAGGCAGCTTACAGATCATCTATTTGGTGTCCACAACTATAAATAATCTCTTAGCAAAATGTTTTTGAGCTGCAGAGTAAGTAATAAAGTTAAAATGCCTTCATTTGACTCTTGAGTCTGGTAGAAACTGGTTTTCTTAAACCTCCCATCTACTCAGTGTATGAGTTCTCTGGAGGACTGTCAAATCTCTAGAATATTCAAGGAAAGATGGTTTGTATTTGAGTCTGAAAATATGTTTATTTCTGGCATTGGTTGACTAGAATAATAGTCTGAGAAATGTAAGCATGAGACAGTGGATTAAGATGAATGCCCCAGATTTGACTCCCACACTGACAGCCCACCTCCATAAACTCATATGCCTTTTGACTTTCTTCTTTTAAATCAGTGAGGCTATTGGAAAACATTAGAATTTTTTTTATTCCTCTTAGTTATTACTGAAATTTGGAATATAAAGATAAATGGGGATTTTTTTTATCACATAGTTGATAGTTTTTGAGGTAGTTTGCTTTGTATGGCATGTGAAGGGATTGGGGATGCTTTTCACTTTTTTGGTGTAGACTATGATACTGTGCTCTACTTGTTATGGACGCAATTTTGTGTTCCCCAAAATTCATTCATTAAAATCCTAACCTTAATATATAATTTTTAGGAGATGTGGTTTTTGGGGGAAATTAGGTCAGGAGCATGGAGCCTAAGTGAGTGGGATTAGTACTCTTCTTAAAGGGACTCTGGAGAGTTCTTATGCTATTCTTCTATGGATAGGGAAAAAGTGGTCATCTGCAGCCTGGAAGGGGCCCTTACCAGAACCTCACAATACTTGTGCCCTGATCTCAGACTTCCGGCCTCCAGAACTGCAAGAAATGTAGTTCTGTTGCTTATAAGTCTCCCAGTACATGGCATTATTTTTTATAGCAGAAACAAATAGCACAATACACATATATAATTGGTTGAAGGCAATGCTATAGTGAAAATTGGAAGCACAGCAGACCCAGACCGAATCTGAAGTATCTATATTGTTTTTAGGGGAACATAACTATTTTCACCTTGTGGCTCTACTTTCCTCATCTTTTCTGGTGCTGAAAAAGTTCTTCCCCGCATTTAGTGTCCCATATAAGCCCATCTTTACATCTGGCTCCCCTCCCATATTATAAAATTGCTCTTCTCTGTCTCTTTTGTAAAGTGCTCATGACTGCGGATTATCTCAACTAGAGTTTAGGTGGGGAAGTAATCTGAATAAGGCAACCAATGTACTCTCCATAAAGGACTTAATTGTTAAATGAATTCTCTTAGTTATTTACTTTTCAGAATGGGTTTGTTAACCCAAATGAATCTCAAAGTGGTAGAATTTCACACCTGAAAAGAGGGAAAACAACATATTAAGGCCGTGTGGAGAAAAGATTTTAGGAGTGCTATTCCTTTTTTCTTGGCCCTAGCCTTATAGTTTGGATTTATTCATGATGCTAAATAACTGCACATACTGATGTTTTTTCTAATTTTAGCATTATTCCACAGTGAAGTATCAGTCAATTAAAACAGGTAATTTTTGATTAACATACATGAGGATTTAATGAGGGATGTCTGGTCCACTGGACTTGTGTCTAACTTAGGGACAGCCACAAAGAAGATCACTTGTTTGTGCTCTAAGTGGCCTGTAAGTTTTCTGCTGTTTGATATGGTTTTTTGGCTTGCTTGAATTTTACCTTATAGGTCACTAGTGGGTTAGAAAACAAAGTAGAAATAACCTCAGTGGCTTGGTGATGGTTTTCTCTTCGTCTTCTGTTATGTGACTGAATTGATGAAATTTAACACTTAGTGATTTATATTCTAGAGGAACAGGATAGAGCATAATCCCAGGCTGTGGTTTCTCAAAATTGGGATGAGATGACAGCATATTTTCAAGTAAATTAACAAGATTATTTTCAACTTTATGGGGAAGGAATGACAAATTCTACTCTCTTCAGAGTTTTTCTCCTTAGGTTAAAATGGAAGGCTTTGGTTTTTTAGCACTATAATTTCAGTTCATTGTTCAAATCATTTTGAATTGCTGGGATAACTTAATAATGAGCAAGACCAATTTTGGTTTTCAGGTACTTGATAAAATTTATTATGTTTCTGAAGCCAACAAGCCTCCTGGGAGACAGGCAATTGACCAACTTAAGATTGTTTCAAAGGTGTGTATGTTGTGTGTAAGACATAAAAATTATAGAAATCACTTCTCTCCTTCGAAATTAGCTGCACTCAAAAATGGTTCAGCCTTCAGCCATCATTGTTATTTCAAAAGTTGTGGTGTGGAGGGAAATACGCACAAGAGATAGGAGTTAACAATTTTGACCTTAAAACATCTTTCTCTTAGGATGTCCCCATCTATGTGTGTGTGTGTGTGTGTGTGTGTGTGTGTGTGTGTGTGTTTAAATGGGTTCTTGGGCTCAGTTTTTACTCATACTGACTAGATTTTTAAAAAAAATCTCATCAGCAATTTTATATTTTATATTCTTTTTTAAAGGCAACAATAACAGTTCAGATAAACACTAAAGTTTTTTAAACCCTAGATATCCACAGTAGGAAGGTAAAAGTCATGTGAGGAGGTGTGGTGGTACAGATTATTACTAACTAACCCTATTCGATACATGAGGAAAATTAAAGACCTGATACTGCTTGCAACTGGGTGGTAAAAAGTTTAAAATTATAATTATAAACTAGCACAAATTTGATTTTAAATCCCAGGTATTAGTTTTCAGGTATTAGTCTAGAATTGTCCCCATAAAATAAATGATATCCTACACTCTGTCATATAGAGTAGAGATTGTCCTAGGAAAACTAGCTTTGCCTGCAAGAGAAACACTCATACAAAATAAGATCTTTGGAAAATGTGCTCATGTCCAGGGGTCAATGGAAAAGTTTGCAATTTGCTCAGCCGAAGCAGAGAGTGAAGTTTATCTAACCACACCATCTGCTACCCCTGGATCTTCAGGTTATTCTGTGAAACGGACAGGGCCAGGAGCAGCTGATCAGGAAAGTGGGTGGAGGTGGACAGAATATAGAATAAAGGACATTTTCTCTCTTGTGTTGTTTGGCAATTATTACAAGTGTTGCCTTTGATGAACACATTTGCCACTATTGTCTCTGCTCATTGTTTTGAAATTTTGAACCAAATCATATTTGCTATCATTCAACTCAAGAAGAAATATATTTTGTTTATGATTTCATATTATAAGACATTTTAATGCCCCTGTCTATTCAAAGACTAATATTAGCTCATAATACCCCACAACATTTACTTTTCTTGACAACATTCACATTCACTGAAATTATCTTATTAATTCACCTAACTGATTATTACTTGCATGCCTCAGGGAGGCAAAAACCATGAGCTGTCTTATTTGATGCCATATTCCAAGGACCTAGAACAGTGTTTGGCCCACAGAAGGTACAGAATAAACACTGGGCAAATGAACAATCAAAGCTAGAATTGGCCTGTGCTGAATAGATAGATACATGAATGAAAGGATTCGGGGTTCTTGTTCTATGCCAGTCTTCTCTGACTTCTAAGGAGCATTTGATAGTCTGTCATTCCTTTCATAATGAAGCATACTTCATCCTTGTGTTGCCCAACACCATTTTATCCATTAGTATTTTTTAGTTTCTTCTCCCAGTTCTTCCTCTTTTGGCCTCCAAAGTTTGGAGCTGTCCAAAGTTCTGCCCTAAGCCCCTTATCTCCTTCTTAAATCTTTCTTAAATAACTTTCTAGGGGAGATATCTTCTATTTCCTTGACTTTAATTACTTCACAGATACAGACCACTTTTTTCTTTTTATGTACTAGGAATGGAACCCAGGGCCTCATATATGTTAGGCAAATGCTCTATATTATCAGAACCTTTTATTTTGAGACAGTTCTTCCTAAATTTCCTACCCTGGCTTTGAAGTTTCAGTGCTCCTAGTTCAGCCTCCCAAGTAGCTGAGATTATAGGTATGTGCCACAACACCCCACCTGTAGACCACTTTGAAATACATATAATCAGTTGGGGCATCTGCTTTGGATCCAGACTTGACTGTGTAACTGCCTGCTTAGTCAGCTCTTGGATGTCTCACAGCTTTCTTAAAAGTAACTTTTAAATCAAATTGTTCAAGTTTCATCCAGCCACCCCCATTAACCAACCAGCCAGCCAAAAAAAAAAAAAAAAAAAAACCAAACAAAACAATAATCAAATGAAACCTGTCCTTTTCCCGTCTTAATCAGCTTCGTAAATGGTACCACCTCTCACTCAGTGGCTCAGATCAGAAACCTAGGCGTCATTCTTGAGTCATGCCTGTGTTTAACTCCCAGAGCTACTTTATCTGAATGTTCTATTGTTTCTACCACCAAAATATACCTGTGAGTTTTCTTTTCTTGCTTCACTGTTGTTGGATTTTGTTCTACTTGTAACAATGTGATAGCAAAATAGATTCTATTCTTTACGTATGTCATTATAGCCCGCACTGTGATCATAAAACAGATGGTGCCACCCCTGGCTGAAACCCTCTTGGCTTCACATTCCTTTGTGTGACAATGGAAGTCTTCAAGGATCTCACCCAAACCCTTATTTCTAGTCCCTTCCTCATCCACCATGCCTCCAGCCTCTAGCTCTGCCAGCACAGAATTTTCACCCATGTTTATTTTGTTCATGATTAAGCTGAATTCTACTCATTTGTTCAGATCTCGACTTAGGAAAATATTCACTTAGATATTTCCTATCCCTAGTTACTATCTCTAGGCCCTGTTCATCATAACTTTATATTCTAGTTATCATTAAAGTTATTTGCTAAATATTTTTTTACTTTATTCCATTTGAGCATATTGTGGGTCTGGACTTCTTCACATTTTTAGGATTTAGGTGTGGCCCTATGACTTACCTTGTGCAGGTAAATGTAAGCAGAAAGGATACAAGTGATTTATGAGCAGAAACTTTAAGGCCTCTGTGAGATATGCACCCATCATTTTCTACTGGTATGGAGATGGTAGGAAGAATGTGTTTAGCTAAACCCTTTGTCAACCTCGGTGACTGAGTGACAAAGATGTATATACTTTTCTTAAAGACCTGCATTGAGCAATTTATATGAGTGGGAAAGAAGCTTGGCTGGTTTGAAGTCATTGAGATTTGGGTATGCTTATTACCATAGCATAATTTGGCACATCCTGACCAATGTATATACTGATGTGCTGGTTTTATTTCTTTATCTTTCTTCCTCCACACTGTTAAATCTGTAAGGGCAGGAACCACACTTACGTGATTCAACAGTGTTCATTTAGTAGGTAACCAAATGCATAATACAATATAAATTTAAAAATAATTATGAGAATGAAAGAACAAATGAAATTTTCTTCAAGTACTAAATGTGACTCCAAATTATTATCAATATTTTGATGAAGTTGTTAGAGATAGTAATGATAGCATATATTTAAACACTTCTTTACAAAAATCCCATAAAATTTATTTTCCCATTTGGTACATGTGTATATGTGGTATAGGTTAAAAGTGTACAAGGTATAATAAAGACATAGTGGTCAGCTGAACTGATTGGTAAGGAGGTAGGACAGTGTGAGCACCATAATTAATTCAAGGTAAATCTTCTAAAATGGGTGTTATTAGTGTTTTTTGCTCAATTTTCAGTGTAGGACTTCTGAAATTTCTGACCCTGGTATCATTGTGTGTGTGTGTGTGTGTGTGTGTGTGTGTGTGTGTGGTGCTGTGGTGCTGGGGATGGAATCCAGGGCTTCATGCATGAGAGACATGCACTCTACTACTGAGCCACATCCCCAGCCTTGTCCCTGGTTTATGAAGAACAAGATAACTCTTATCTAAAAGGTTGGTGATAGGACTGGCACTGAGGATAATTTGGAGGTTGTGGTGGGAAAGGTATTAGCCTAGTATTTTGGTTGGGTGTGATAGATTTCATTAGACGCCTAGAACTTAACAAATTATTATAATTGCAGAGTTAAAACAAAAACAAAAACTTAGAGGATGTGGGTATGACTCAGTGGTAGAACACATGCCTATCCTGTGTAGGGCCCTGGGTTTGATACTCATGACCAAGAACACAGAAATACAAAACAAAAACACTTATTAATAAAGTTGTTCACCATCATTATGCCAATTGCTTCTCACAAGAAAATAACTAAATCAGATAACTAAGAAATGTGGTTATGACTAGCTGCACTTTTTCACACAAGAAAATTAAGATTCATAAAGACCATAGTGTGGCAAATAAGTAGACCAGATGAAGCTCAAAACCAGACCTTTGCCCAACTTCGTGGCTGTTCAGTAGCTGTTGATTATGTGCTGCCTGTTCTGTTACATACTGCCTTCCTCAATATTTTCCTTGGGTACGATTCTCATGGAATTTGTGCACCTGGAGGCCATTTTTGTTCAAAAGAGAGCATGCAATCAGACTGTTTATTTCCATTTCTTTGCTACTTTATCAAGCCATAATTGTTAGTTGCTTAAATTAGTAATACTCCGATATAAGTACTAAAATCCTCAATTTAGCACTGTGTTATAATGCAACAGCAATGCTAGAGCCCTTAGTGTCAAATTTAGCAAGCTCCTCAGTTCAGGGAAGCAAGGTCTTTTACTGTTTGATTAAAAAATGGATTTTGAAAATGATTGGGAAATAATCATTGACTTAATAGACCACATACTTAGGCATACCAATAGTTGAGTTCCCATGATGTTATATTATCTCTGAGATATGGAGCTTGACATCTGGTTCTTGTCTAATTTTTCTCGTTCTATGAATTTACTGAAGGTAGTCTCAATTACTCCAGATATGTGGAATACAATGTGTGAAGTTCTTTCATAATACCATTCAGGTGACCAAATCAGTCTGCTATTTAAAAGAAGAAGAGGGAGCTGTCTCATCTCGACAGATATACCAATAACTAGTGGGCAGGTCAACCCTGGCTGCTTGCTCCAGGGGCCCTGTGGAGCAACTGCTCATTTCTGCCCCCAGGAGGCAGAGCATCCATAACAGTAGCCTTTAGACTTATGGCAAGCAGGGCAATGTTAGCACCTAGAGGAAAACAGGCTTTTAGAAAGCTCCAAGGCTGCAAATCTTTCTATATAGTCCCTAGAATCAATGACTATTTGAGAAAATATTGCCATTTTACTCACTCTTTCTTCTACTCTCGTATGTTGTGTCAAAGATTAAACAGGTAGATTCAAATATTGTTGAAAACATCGAGGAGCAAGGGCAATAATAACAAAACTTGGTACAGATTTTGGATTTGACTGAATTACAGTGGAGATAGTCTTCATCTTTAAGTGTTCCCTTTCTGCCCTACATTGTCCCATACCAGGTACCCCAACTGTATTCTATATTAGGATCTATATTAGGATGAATGTTCCTCAGAAGTAAAATTTAGTCTTTGTTCTCTGACATTAATGTTTACTTACAAAAAATTAGGAGGTGATTGAACCTATTTTATCATTTGAAAAAAAAGGATGATAAAAATATCTATTTCACAAAAGGAAAAATAGAAAGATAAATGTAAATGTGTTGTGTAAAACATAAAAAGTCTATAGTTTTATTAATATAGCAATGTCTTAAATACAGGGATACTAATGAGTACCTCTCAAGATCATGGCAAATTTGATAAAACTAATGAGATTACATTTATAACATTCTCAGGCTTCTTCACAAATAATTGGTATGTAATGTCATGCATAATTAATGATAACTTATTTGCTTTGTATTTGTGTTCAGTTCAGGGAGGCATTGTCTTTTACAGTTTGATTAAAAAATGGATTTTGAAAATGATGAGATTGGGAAATAATCATTGATTTAATGAACCACATTCTTAGGCATACCAATAGTCGAGTTCCCACGATATTATCTCTGAAATATTGAACTTAATGTCAGGTTCTCGTCTAGTTTTTCTCATGGTTCTATGAATTTACTGAAGGTAGTCTCAGGTACTCCAGATGTGTAGAATAGAATTTGAAGTTCTTTCTTCATACCATTCAGGTGACCAAATCAGACTTTTTTTTTCATTATATTATCTAGAATAAAACTTTATTTGTGTCCAATAAGGGTCAAGAGGGAGAAATTTTAACAGTAGAATTGGCAAAGGAAGCTCTGAAGAGATCTTTTATGGGGCTATGAAAGGATAAAGTAGGCGTGATTTAAATTCTTATGTTCTGACTTTCATGAGAGAAGCTGTATTAAGGGTCTTTTGTAGCCATCTGATTCTGTAATCATTACAACACATAATAGGTATTCTGTGCAATGTACCATACCTGGCTCTACTTCCTCAATGAATTAGAAAATACTTTTTAATGATCTTTTGAAATCTGTAGACCAGTTGAGTAGAAAGGGCATGCACCTGGAAGGACAGCAGCAATCCATGTTATATAGTTAAGTGCTGCAAGAATGATAGGGGAAACAACCACTATAGAAGTATGAAGAAATCCTTGCAGAGCATGGTATTCAAGCTCATAGAACTGGACAGAGTTTATTAGCTATCATATGCATTTTTAGTGCAAAGTCTGTTCAAATTTTGTCTTTCATTTTTTTCATTGAGTTTTTTTCCCCCTCATTTTTGAATTGCAAGCATTCTTTATGGACACAGGACATTTAACAGATATATTATTGCAAGTACTTTCTTCCAGTCCATTGGCTAATTTTTAATTTTCTTAATATAATCTCTCTTGAAACACAAAAGATTTAATTATGATGATGTCTAGTTTATCATTTTTTTTCTTTTTATGGATCATACTTTGAGTGTAATACCTAGGAATTCTTTGCATAAATCAAGAGCCTATGTGTTCTTCTAAAAGTTTTATATTTCAGCTCTTATATTTATATGCATTATCCATTTTGAGTTAATTTTAAGCATGTATGAGGTAAAGTTCTAAATTCATCTTTTCACATGTGGGTATACAATTATCTCAGCACCATTTGTTAAAAAGATTATTTTCCCTCCACCTGATTTCCTTGGCACCTTTGTTAAGATCAATTAACCATAAAGGTAAAGATTTACTTATGGCATTCTGATTCTGTTCCTTTGATTTATATATCTGTTCTTTTGCCAGTTCCACATTATTTTGATTTCTGTATGATTACAATAAGCTTTGAATTGGAAGTATAAATTTTCCAACTTTGTTTTTCTTTTCTGGAATGGTTTTGGCTAACTTTGTATTTTGAAAGGAATTACAATAACAGCTTTTCCATTCCAGGGAAAAAAGCCTGCTTTTATTTTGAGAGCAATTACTTTAAATCTATAGATTAATGGAGGAGAATGATCAGCAAGGAAATATTGCAGACGAGAAAGGTTTTGTGGTTTTTAGTATACAAGACTTACTCTTCTTTTATTAGATTTAATCAAGCAGGCTGGGATGGTGGCTCGATTGTTGCACCACTTGCCTGGTATGTGCAAGGCCCTGGGTTCAAACCTGAGCACCACATATACAACTAAGTGTCAGAGAAACAAAGGCCAGATGAAAAAAATAAATAAAATTGATTCAATTCTCTTTCTTTTTTAAAAAAAATTAATCCTAATTTTTTTCTTTTTGAGGATTTTGTGAATGGATTTCTTTCCTTACTTTCATCTGTTTATTTTGATATGTGTAAGTTTAATGATATTTCTCTATTTATCTTGTTTCCTGTGACCTTGAGTTACTCATTTACTAGTTCTAGTGCCTTTTAAAAATGTAGGTTCCTCAGTGTATTTTACATGTAGTGTCATTTTGCAAATATAGTTTTAATTCTTCCTTTCCAATACGGATTCCTTTATATGTGGTCTTATTATACCAGCTAGCAGAATAAGTTTGAATAGAAGTGATGAGAGTGAAAATCTTTGCTTTGTACCCAGGCTTAAGGGAAAAGATTCAATTTTTTCACCATGAAGTAGAATATTAGTTGTGGATGCTTCATAGATATTCCTTATCAGGTTGAGAGAGTGTCTTTATGTTTCTAGTTTATTTAAAGCTTTTAATCCTGGGTGGGTCTTAGATTTTTTTCAAATAATTTTCTTTGTCTATTGAGATGATGATATATTTTTACCTATATCTATTAATATTATAAATTACATTAATTAATTTTATAGTAAGCCAACCTTGCATTTGTGGAATTAATCCTTAATGATCATATAGTATAATTTTTTATATGCTTATGGCTTTATACTGCTAATAGTTTATTGAGAAATTTTCCATCTGCATCTGGGGTAAACAAACTATTTCAGAGTTAAATCATAACACTGTTGAATCATACAATTGACATTCACAGTATATTTTTCATTACTTTAGATTTCTCCTTCTTTCTGTTTTCAGTGCTTTGTAATTTTCCACATATGGATTCTGCAGGAATTTTTTTAAGATTAATACCCAAATATTTTATTTTTTGAAACATCTGATACATAGCAGTTTTAAAAAGTCTCAATTTCATATGTCAATTGCTACAGTTGGCATTTGTACATTAACCTTTTGTCTGGTGACTTTGATACAATGATTAGTTAGTTCTAAGAGTTTCTTATAGAAGCTTTGTGATATTCTACAACCCAGTAACATTATCTGATCATTTTACTTCCCTTTTTGAAGGGTAGAATTGCAGGATACATTCTTCATATGCATTTCTCTTTTCTTGTGGCACTTTGAATGTTATCCCATTGCTTTTCTAGGCTTCATCAATGCTTGTGGAAAGTGAGTCGTATGTTGTGGTTGTGGTATGTTTATTCATTTATTTATTTTTGTTTCTGTAAGTGATAAGACATTTTCTTTTTTCAATATGTTCTCATTGTCTTTGGGTGTTGACAGTTTGACTATGATGGTTGTAGGAGTGGACTTTGTGTTTATTTTACTTTGAGTTTGTTAACTTTCTTGAATGCATAAATTAATGTTTTCACCAAATTTGGAGTGATTTTAGCCATTATATTAACATTTTTCTATCATTTTCTTTTCATCTTCTTCTGGGAACCCATTATTATTATGTTTATGGTTTCCCTCAGGTCTATAAGGCTATTTTTTTCTTTATTTTTTGTTTTTCCTTAATTAGTGGATTCTTTCTTCTATCATCTCAAATCTGATATTGTTCTTCCCACTTGACCCAGTAAAATTTTCATTTCATTTATTCTTTTTTGATTTCTAGTGAGTGGATTATCATCATCATACTTTCTTTTAATTCTCAAAATCAGTTTTCATTTGTTCTTTGAAAATATTTATAATAGTTCCTTTGAAGTCTTTTTCTGCTAAGCTCCTCATCTGTGTCCCCTCAGAGGCAGTTTCTATTGACTACTTTTTTCCCCCTAAATATGGTCACATTTCCCATTCTCCACGTGTTTTAAAACTTTTTTTTACTGAAAATAATACTTTAGATAATCTAGCAATGCTGTATTTTAGTATACCCAGTAGTATTTGTGTTACTGCTTGCTTATTAGTGACTTGCCTGTATGAACTCTGAACAAGCACTCTCCATCATCATGTGTGGCCACTGATCTCTTCTCAGATATTAAAAAAAAAATCACTTTTAAAATTTTGATTCCTAGTTTCTTGGGACTAGGGTGGGAGAAGGAGCATTGCTCTGTCAGAGTGATTTAGTGGTCAGTTAATCAGTCAGAGGCTGGTTATACCTAAATATGTTGGGTCAGTAAGATTCTATCCTCTGCCTATGAATCTGTATTTTGATTGAGAAAAGCATTCAAAGTTCAGGTTGTTCATAAATTTGACCAATCTTTTCTTTCTTGCACTGTCCCTGTCTGTGTATGCATAGGTTTGATAATCATCCAGGGATGTGTGGCTGCCCCATGGCCCCTCCACTGTCTCCCAATCAAGGCCTATCATGACCTTCCAAGTCTGGATATTCCTGTTAATTTTCTGACTTCTCTGCCAATCTGTTACTTGTCACAATCAGATTATAATTTCAGATCAGCTTTGACATGACTTTTCCCTTCTGATTTCCAACTGTGTCCAGAGGCATGTTGTTTCCAGAAGTCTCTCCTTAATATTAAGCCAGCTGTCTCTGGTGACAGAATTAAACTAGTGCCATACTGGCAGAATTACCATTCTGATGAGTTGACCGAGGGGTGCATGATAGCATGTCCTGTGAAACCATAGACTCCCTAATTTTTATCCAAGGCTCAATAATACCTTTTCTTCAATAAATATTTATAAATTCCCATATGCTTGTGCTTGATTTTCAGAAACCCAAGATTATTGTTATTGATAATTTTATCTAGTCTTATCATTCCTTTTGGCAGGGAAGAAATTTAGTATCATGCCAATTTGGAAGTCCCACTTCCCAAATAAGCTTTAAAGGCAGCTAAAATGTGAGAAGATATTGTTGCTATTTACCTCTTTACCCTTTTATTGTGGTTCACCTTTTGTAGATCTGAGCTTATATCTGGCATAACTTCTAAGTGTTTTTCATGATACAAGTTTGCTTGAAGGTGAGCTCTCTGAATTTTATATTTTTTACAAAGTCTTTAGTTACTTATACTTGTGAAGGATGTTTTTGTTGTTGGTGGATACAGAATTCCAAGTTGATAGTTTTTTCTTCTCAGCATGTTAACATCGTTGCTCCATTGTTTTAGGTTTTCATGTTGTTGACAGGAGATCCAGGGATATTCTTGTCTGTTTTTTAACCTGTGTGCTTTGTTCACTTTTGCTCTAGAGATTTTGATACTTCCTGTTCATCACTGGTTTTCAGCAATTTGTGATATGCCTTTATCTGGTCACCTTTGTGTTTGGCCTTCTTGGGGTTTGTTGATCTTCTTTGCTCTATGGGTTTACGTTTTTTGTCTCATTCGGACAATTTCAATGGTAATTTGTTCAGATTTTTTTCTGAACCCTCACAACTTCTGTCCTTGGGGAAACCAATTACTTGTGTGTAAGACTATTTTATATGATCCTGCATGCCACTGAATCTCTTTTTCCCCCCATTCTTTTTTCTGTCTGCAACTAAGTTTGGATGGTTTTTATTGTTAAGTTGTCAAGTTAACTTTTCTTTTTATTCAGCTCTTGTTTTTAATTTGTGGCTAAGCATATCTAGGAATTTTTGTCAGACATATTTTTCAGCTCTGGAACTGCTTCTTTTAAAAATACTTTCCATTTCTCTTTTCATCATTTTAATGTTACATCCTTGTGCATATTGAGTGTATTTAGAGTAATGTTTTAAAAGTCTTTGCCTGCTAATTCCATCATCTCTGTCATTTTTTCCATCCATTTATATTGACTGTTTTTTTTCTTTTGGTAATAGATTATATTTTCCTGCTTTGCATATCTGGGAATTTTTAACTTGATACTCGAAACTACGAATTTTACGTTGCTGCATAGTAAGTTTTTTGGTATATTTTGTTGGCCAGCAGTCAAGTTACTTGTCTGTAAATTTGATTTTGTTGAGGTATGTTGTCTTTTTAGTGTATATCTAGAGTAGAATTTAGTCCAGTGTTAAGTTTGTTCCTTTTATTTAGACTTTATATCTCTAAAGTCTTTACTGGAAGTCCTTTGTACTCATTAGAATATGTCCTCTCTGGTTTCTGGAAAGTCTCGTTCAGTGGGAACTCTTGGAATTACTTGGCTCACATTCTGTTGATTATTATTCTTTTTTCCAGCAGTTATTTTTTCTGTGCCTCATGAAGATTATCCTTAGCAATCACAGCCGAAGACTCAAGGTGTTTTCTACCTAGATTTGAAGAGCCTGGTTCTATATATCTGTCTTCTCTATGGTACTCTGTATTATATTCTAACATTGACCCACATTGCCCTCTCCAAACTGTCTTTCTTTCCTTCCTTTCTCCCTCCCTCCCTCTCTCCCTTCTTTCCTTCCTTCTTGCAAGGTTTCTTTGGTTTCAGACTTCCAGACTCTGTTTGGATTCTCTTACCTTGACCATAGTCTAGAATTACTCTTACCTAAAAGCTGATGTCATTGCTGGCCTGACTTGATTGTTTTTCATTCTTTTAATCTTCAATCTTCATAGTCTTATTACTGTTGTCCAATGTATATAGAATTGCTAAGTTTAGAGAATAAAAATATAGGATACCTTGTTATAGTGTTTGTACAGCACATGTGAGCTACCCTGGGTTTTATTCCCTGCACTGGAAAAAAAAAGTATGTGTGTGTGGGTGTGTGTGTGTCTATGTGTACTTATATGTATGAAGCCTAGTAAATTATAAATTGAAGTTTAGATAAAATCAAGTAATTTTTTTAGTTTTAGTATATTTCAAATATATCATGGGAAAATAAACTAAATCATCTCACATTCAAATTTAACTTAGCATCCTGCATTTTAACTGGCAACATCAAATGTATTAAATACATTTATTTGTTATTTTTTAATAGTTTCTTGTTATTCACTATGGATGGACATGCCTGTAGGAATTACCTCTTCATGGGCAGCATCAGAAGTTCTGATGCTATTTATTTATAATGCTATACATTGGGTATCTCATATTGTTGATTTTCTTCAATTAAGTATGTTAAAGATGTGGAAATTTGTCTATCAGCTAAGTAATTTAATATGACTCAACTTGATTACTTTGAAACTTGTTTAAAAAAAATCTTTCTTCAAATGTTTCTAGAGTAGCCTGAATTTTCATGAGAGGTTCATTTACTATTCAGGTGTGAACCTTCTGGAGTTTCTACAGAATATCATGGTGTTCCACACATTCTGTTTACTGTGGCTAGTCAAAGCACTAATAATCTCCCCACTCTGGCAATTATCATCCCAACCTTCGTAACTGAGTTCTGGAAATTGTTCAAATGTGAATCTCTCTGGTAATTGTTCCTTTCTGACTGTATGGAGGTCCACCTCACATAAACATAACAGTATTCAGCTAAAAAGTATAAAAGTTTCCCTATGCAGATATCTGGAGCTCCTCTGCATGCTTCCCTCTTCTTGGTGCTTTTTTTTCCTGCAAATTCTAGCTACCTCAGACTCCCAAAACTCTAATCTCTGTCTCTCTCCTCAACTCAGCATAAAGCAGACAGATCTTTTTTTTTTTTAAGCCGGCAGATCTTATGACTTGCTTTGCTGATTCCTTTCTCTCAGACCACAGTCCTGTACTTTCTATTGTCCAATATCTGAGAACAGTTTAATGTTTTTTTCCAGTTTTATGGTTGTTTATGGTGAGAAAGTATGACTAATACCATTTATTTTACAATAGCCAGAAATATGGCTGTTTTTTTTCTATCTTTAATAAATGAGCTACATAAAGTTTGTCACCATCTTTAAAATTTTGCATTTTGAGGAGTGTCTGCCTCATACTTATCTTGGTAACTTTACATTCATTTTGTTTCTTGGTGGAAAGTGAAGTTAGAAAGAATATTATTTAAAAATATTGTGACATATTATCATCTGGGTTATATGCTCCAGGTAGGTCAAAACGGTCACTTACCAGGATTCAGCAAAGTTGCAGGAAGATAGTAGAGGTTTTAATAACTAATGAATGGAAGAATAAGTTAATACATAGCAATGTGTGGAGATGAAAAATTGGCTGTTTCTAATCTGAAGCTCTAGTAATTTGGACCTTGCCTTGTGAGCAATTAAAACTACTGTAAATAAGGATGAGATGTGTTCAGAGTGGTGCTGTTCAGAATTGTGATCTGGAAAAGGGTTTAAAGAGAGCTTTACTAGTGTGATGTGTTCATTTTAAGAAAAGCAGAAAGTCAGCAAATGAAAGAGCTGCCAGTGAAAATAGTCAACAAATGACCCATTACAGGCTTAGAATGGACTTTGGTTCTAAAACAAGGTGAAGAGGATTATTGTCTGAGTGTCCTGTCATAAGATAGAAGAGCCAAAATGGTATTAGTTGGTTCAATGAAAACTGGGATTGTAAAGAGTCCTTCCATTTTGAATACTTATTAATTGATTCACTTATCAAATGTTTATGACTGAACCTTGTCCTACTCCAGGAATTGATTTAAGAGTACATAAAAGATTGAAACTCCCCCTTTGTCTTAGAGAAAAACACATTATTAGTGGAAAATGGATACGAAATAACTAATTGCAATACAATGAGAAAGTTCTTGATGGAAGCTTCTGTTTCCATTTGAAGGTCTCTGGTGAGTGTCGTGGAGGAGAGAGAAAATAGTTTAAATATTAAGGGTCTGTTTTACTCTGAATTGAAAATGCAGCGTGGTATGCAGAGTACACGTCTGGTACCAAACCTGTTAGAAGTCAGCAGAAAATGCACAAAGCCGAGCTTAAGAGCGGTGACTCTATTATTCTTTTTTTCTTTTTAAAGCAAGAGAGGGATAGTGAGAGAGAGAGGAAAGAGAGAATTAATTTTATTCAGTTCTTCACATGGCTTTCGTTGCTCTGACACTTGTTGTGTACATGGTGCTGGGATCTGAACCTGCCTCCTCGTGGATGCCAGGCAAGCACTGTAACTGCTGAGCCACCAATCCAGCCCTGACTCTATCTCTATTCTTCTTCTTCTTTTTTATTATTAGTTCAACATAGTCTTACATATTGGAGGAAATTGTTGCTACATATTCATGCATACATGGATATTGATGTAGTGAAATAGTAAATTAAGGCTGATCCTAGACCAGGATCTACCCCACTTCATCCATTTCCCAAACCCATGGCTCCTCTATAATCCTATCATACTATAGTTTAAAATGAACATATACATATATAGTAACTGTTGACCATTCTGAGTTTCTCTGCCTGCTTGTGTATAGGTAGGCTTCTAATAGGGGTTAAGTATTCCCCATTGTATTGATAATCCTCCTTATTTGTCCCTCCCCTCCCCACCTCCCTCCCTTCTCCCCGACACCTTCATAGGCATGGTTCCCCCAGCTTATGTGGAGTTTCAACTATGGTTTAGTTTATTACTAAAACTCAGCTGACAATCATCCTGTTGCAGGTTTTACACTAGCTTCCACATGTGAGAGAAAACATTTGGTCCTTAAGTCTCTGAGTTTGGGATATTTCACTCAGCATAATTTTTTCAATTTCTATCCATTTGGCTGCAAAAGGTTCTCTCTAATAGTAGAGAAGAACTCTATTGTGTATATATACCACAGTTTTTGAATCCATTCATTCAGCAAGGGGCATCCGACTCTATTATTCTTAACTATTGAGGTTTGTGCTGTGCTTTTGTTAGAAAAAATGTCTAAGTCACATTAATTATCCTATTTAACATTAATCTAATAAAGATCAGCTAACAACGCTGATTGGATTAGTGCTGTTATCATAGCAGCTACAGATATTTTAAAAACACCTTATTATTTTACAGTCCAAAATATAGCTGTAAATAGTTTGAGGTCTAGGGTATGTTCTGTGGGAACCAGTGAGGTTGGTCCACTCCATATAGGCAGGACAAAAATTCAAGAAAGAGTATGGTAGGAAATTATCTTATGATTCTGCTGAGGTACAGTCACTGGAGAGTCAGTTCAAGCTTTGTGCTTTAATGTTGGATAATCTGGGTGCTACTTTGAGAAACTCTGAATTGTTAATATGCTATTTTTCTCACCAAATAATTGCAGGATCAACCAATCTACTTGTGCACATCTTAAGAATTTCAGAGAGAAATGAGGTAAAGAGCTACATATTTTCTAGAGAAGTCTTACCTTGGATTTCTACATATCTAACAGCCTTGCAAAGCCCATTCTCCAGTCAAACTCACCAAATATAAATACTCAAAAATCCAAATCATCATTGTTTTTGCCATAATCTTTTGCCTAACAATTGTTTTGTTTTTTTAATAACCCAGAAATCCCATGTTTGCTACAGAGAGGACAACTGTGATAATTATCCTCTTAGGGAAGCTGAAAAAGTTCTTTATCTCTCTTTTCTTATTTACATCTACCAACCACTTTCAAATTTCCACCAGTTTTCGTCAAAATTTTCTCAGTTTTATTCCTTCCTGTTCATTTCCAGAAATTGTATTCAGATTATTGTTGCTTTATTTGTTGTTGTTTGGTTTGGTTTTAGAAAGGGCAACTGCCTCCTTATCTGTCTGTGTGGCTCATGAAGTCTATGTCATCTTCTGTCACCACTGTCATTATACTGTATATCTGTTGAAGTTTCTGTGAGTCCTCAAGTATCCTCAACCTGGACGCCTGTGTGGGAAGGGGTCGGGTCTGTGTGCTCAATGCGTAGGGCAGCGTCTGTTGCATTGTAGGATATGGCTATCTCTTAGTGAATGAGGTGTGAACATTCACTAAGTCAGTGGAGGCAAGGGACAGGGAATGAGTATAACTACATGAACCTTTTCATTTGTTTGAAAATTCAGGTAATACCTCCAAGGCCCAGGACTACGAGCAAGAACACTTCTACAGGCTGGAGAGAGCTCTCAACTGTAGTCAATTATCATTCCTCTAGGACAGAGATTCTCAGCTGGGCTGATTTGGCCTCATATAGAGTATTTGGTCATGTCTGGAAACTTTCCTGGTTGTCACATTGAAAAAAATTAGGAAAGATAGTGAAATGACTAGGTAGTCAGGACAAAGGGCTCCATAGGGGATAGAAAGCTAACAGGTAGAGAGTGATTAACAGGCATGCTCAGGGCCTTCTAATGCAAAAAAACCATAAGGCTCACCTGTGGGAGCAATTCCTTTGTCCCAGAGGTGGGAAAACTAAATGGGGGTAGATGCAGATGGGAGCTAGAAAGAATTTGCCACCTGTTTTACATAAACTTTAACCAATGATGTTGGTGCTCAGTTTCAATGCCTGTTTTACATAGATTTTAACCAATGATGTTGATGACCAGTCTCAATGCCTGTTTTACATACATTTCAACCAACTATGTTGGTGCATTTCTCAAAGCCTGCTTTACATGAATGTAAATTATGCTCATACCCAAAATCAATATAAATCCCAGCCTAGGATACTGAGACAGTATCCTGCTCCCAGGTGCCCCTCCACCTTGTGGAGACTCTGTAATCCTTCCTAAATAAATCCTGCTCCTTTTACTTCTCCTTCCATAGTTGTCTTTGAATTTTATTCTTCAAATTCACGAGACAAGAACCCAAAAGATCAGGGCCAGGAGGATGTGCTTCCACACAAAGAGCTGCAATGCACTGCTCAAAAGTAGCAGGGAATTCCCAGCTCTTAGCTTGGTTGTTGCTAACACTATTTGGGCTGCAGAGATCTGCAACCTGCCCAAATTCCTAGTTTTAACTGGTAAGAGCTGCAAATGCTGAAAACAGGCTACTTCAGCCACAGAATTCTGTAGCCAACCCAACTTCATCCACCAGCAGGGAGCAGAGAATCCAGCCTCATCTCAAAAACCCCTCATTGACACCTTAGAGGCAAGGAAAGACTACTGTCCTCTAATGAATAGAAGGCAGAGGTGCTGCTGAATATCCCATCATGTGTAGGTCTCCCTACTTAAAAAACCTTATTCAATGTTGAGGAACTGTCTTCTAAGATTTGATAAGCAGGCCCTTTGAATTGTTCTGTTCAACCTAAATGGTCAGAAGATGGAGAAATCAGGAAAGAATAAGAGTAAGGTTCATAGGCTTAAGGATTTTTTTTCCATGTTTTTCACCTTTAAGCCAAGAGAGAGAAGCTCCAGGAGACTCTCTGGAAGATCTGAAGTGGCTGCAAGGTGGAAAAATGACATCTTACACCTAGCTGGTTGTCTGCTGAGATGTAGAGACTTGTTCACTTATTTAGAGTCTGGAGGAGGGAGAAATGAAGAATATCTGAAGGAAAGACGACAGATGTCAAGGGACAGGTACTTGACTCCTGTCTGGAGAATTCTTAAGGTTGGGTATCTGAGTGGAGTAGTATGACAGAGCAGGACAAGAGAAGGGGGAAGTAAGAGGCAGGTGGAATCTTTGGCTAGGTTTAACAAGAATGCATGAGTATCCCGCATGCTAATTGAGCAACTCAAAAGGTAGCAGTTCAAGATATTTTGATAATGCTATATCTCTGAAGATACCTTACCTTGGCGTGGGGTACACAGCAGTAAGAAGGTGTGTGTTGGGAATATGAGGTTCAGCTGGCTTGTAAGAGAATTGGTAGTAAACAACTCTAAGGGGTCCAGCTGGCTTGTAATTAGCAAATTGCCTGACCGCATGACTAAGCTATTCGGCCACTCATTTGTTGCAATTGGAGAAAGGTGTTTGCATTGTACCCTATTGGCTGTTGTAATGGATAAATAGAGTAGCAGCTAGTCAGGTAGAGGAAGCAGCCCAAGAAGGAAGTAGCCAAAGCAGAGAAAGCAGCCAGAGAAGAAGCAGCCAAAGAAGAAGCAGTAGCCAGAGAAAAGCAAGCAAGCAAGCAGCCGCGTCCTGAAGGGAGAAAGCAGAGAAGACGCATAGAACCGGAGAGA
>PVKS010022470.1:0-33690 GCA_004027875.1 Aplodontia rufa | reverse complement strand
TCAGATTATTATGCCTCATCTCATGAAATATTACTTGGAAGTTCTGATTATGTAATAGAATCTGTTTATCTTGTTTTTCTTCTTTGATTTTTACATTGTTTAGGCAATCCTCATTGTCCGATACTCGTTCTTCAAGCACTGAAGTTCTATTTTCAATGGAGTGTACTCTGGTGTTGGTATCATCCAATGAAGATTTGAACTGTTTTCCAATCCTGATACCTCTGCTATATCTCTTTTCAGAATGTCAATATTTTTGTATAGCTAATCTTTCATCTCATGGAATTGCTCCCTAATTTCCCTGTGGAAGTTGTCTCTTATCTCTGGAAATTGATCTCTGATCTCTTTCCTTATTTCCTCTCTCAACTCTTTGATTGCATTACTAATCATAATGCTGATACAATGTCTTTGGTTTTCATTTACGGCCCCTGTTATGAGGTCCTTGGGTAGAGAGCTCTGGGGCTGAGGAAGAGAGTTATTTCCCCTTTTCCTCATTTTCTGAGTCAGAGAGCTTGTCTTTTATTTTGACTCTTGTTGGAGTAATTGGAGCTTCTTATGGCTTTGCTTCATTGTGAAGGGGAGCTATTTGGTCTATGCAGACCTAAAGATGCCAGACCGTTCTGTTAGAAATTGAGATGCTATAGGTGCAAATACTAGTCCATTTCAACTAAAACAGATGAGCTGATGATTAGCACCAATAGTAGTGCTTTCTTTGAGAGAACTCTCACTGTATATTATTATAGCAAGCAAGCACCCATTTGGAAGCGTGTCTGTTTCTTCAGGTAGTAAGGTGTCTCTGAAATTTGGAGAAGGAATGATTAGAAGTCAAGGATGTGAATTGGGGAGGTATAAAATCACACCTGCTTTAGAGTATAGGTGAACAAGGGATTAGCGGGGAGTAGGTTATTCTATTAGGACTAAGGAAAACAGAAATGGGGTGTGGGTAAGGTAAAGACTTGGGGTGAGAATGAGAGAAAGATACTTATATTTAGGGATTACCAGAGTGGAGGAAGAGGTTAGTATGGGGCGAGGTTATCTTCACTCACCAGAGGCTAAGGCTATCTTGTTGTCATGAAATGATTTCCTGATAGGAACCCAATGTTATAGGGATAGCAGTAGGGTTCAAGAAGACACAGAGAAAGTAAGAGCCAATCACCAATACATAAGCACAGTTAAATATTTACATCCACCAACACCAAATTCAGTATTATTAATAAAGCAAGAAAGGAGAAAAGAAGAAAGAAACAAAAAACCCACAGTAATGTTAAAAATTTAAAAATAATATATTCCAACCGATTCCTGTTTGTTTGTTTTTTTTAAATGGGAGGAATGAAGAAAAGGAAAGAAATGAAGAAATGAAGAAAAATGAAGAAATGAAGAAAAAGAAAAAAAACAAGAGGTTTAAAAAAAAAACGTAGTTGGTAAAGTTCTGAGTTTTTCTGCCTCCTAGGTCAGTGAGTATGTACTATGGGGGGCTGCGTTCAAATCTGACATCAAGCTGGGGATTCTTTGGAGTTGAGCTTGTCAGAGGAGAAGCTGTTTGGTTAAGTCAGGTGGCCTGATTTTTCTTAGAGGATCTCCTCAAAATTTTCTGTTGCAAAAGGTTATTCAGCTCTCCCTGGGCTGTAATCCTGAGATGGTTGCTTTCTGCCAATCCACACTCTAAATATTTCTTGGACCTGGGGCTCAGAAGTTGTAGACAATCGAGTTGATCCTATTGTAGATGTGTGGGTCTCTGATGGATCCAAGGAGAGTGGCTAGCCTGAGACTCACTTCATCAGGATCACTGGTGACTCACTGTGTGTATCTTGTGATCTTCAGAAGTCCCAAGAGCTGCTCTGTGGGGTTGACTGACACCCTCAGAAGATGGTCCAGATCATGCCAGTGCTTATGTGATTCTCAGTTGCAAGCACTAGGAGGCACCCTACTAGAGAGGTCCAGGCCTACGAAACCTTGGCTATGCAAGGAGCTCAGATGCTAAGGGGAAGCCCGTGCCGCCCCATATATTCAAAGCTTCCTGAGGCAGATATCAAGCAGAGGCTGAAGCAGAGGATCCCCTTTAGAGAGATGTGCCCTGCTGGAGTGAGTTCTGTTCACAGGCTCCTCCTATTTGGGTGAGGAGGGGGCAGCAGAAGGGCAGAAGGTGGCCAAAGGAGAGGTTTGCGAGCTGGAGAGGGGAATGGCAGTTCCATACAGCTCCCAGGGCAGATGGGCAGTTGGTGGGGGGGGGGGTGGTAGCTTCTGATTCTGATCCTGGGGACTGAGGCCCTGCCCCATAATGCTGCAGGCCACTGGCCCCGCCCCACTCTCCCACGCTGGTGTGAACACTTATGTTAAAGGACTTTAAAATCAGCTCTTGTAACCCGAGGGCACCGGTGGAGAATTATTGTCTGCCGTGATTGAGTTAAAGATCTTTTGCCGAATTTTCTCCTTCCCCGGCTCCTCGGGCGGCGACCAGAGGTAGAGCATGAATTACTAGCACCACACAAACCCTTTGGGGAAGGGCCCAGTCTCGGGGCTATAGATTCTGGTTTTCTGTCCATGTTGAATAAGATTGCTTTTTTTGCTGAGCAACCCACCCTGCCCTCAGGGATATGTCATAATGGTGGCCACAGCTTCCAAGGAGAGCTGCAAGTTTGCTAATGTGAACAATTAAATCCCAGCACTTTATGCAGGATTATGTAAATTAAGAGACATCAGATCAGGGAGTTCCCAGCCAGCTGGGTTAGGGTATTTTTTTAGGAAACTTGCTTGGTTTCCTCCCCTCCAGAGTAGCTCCCCTCCCCCCCGGGTGTGGGGCAGAGTGCCGAGAGCTCCACTAAGCTCTCCTTTATATTCATTAATGGATGATACTATTCCTTTGGAGTTAAAGAAATTAGCAGGGGATAATGTTCCCCCACACTGGGAGCTTTGTCCTACCATGTGAATCCGACTGCTCTCCTGTAGAGTGAGGTGATTCTCAGGAGCTTCTGGGAGTCACTGAAGGTGGGGTGAACGCCATCTTGAAAGTCCCCAGGAAAGTATCTTTGATTTCTCAAATTGCTCCACTTCTACTCCATCAGTAATTCCTACTGGCTCTTTCTCCAAAACATATTTTGGATCTGATGTTTTTTCCCATCTGTATCCTCACAACTTCATTCTTAGCTGCCATCAGTTCTGTTGTCTAATAAATCTCCCCAATCTTCTTCTTCCCTCTCATTTTCTCTTTAGCAGCCATGGTGATCTCTTGAAGCTTTAATCGCATCATACACATTCCCTGGTTGAAATACTCATTTAGCTTCAAATGCAGGTAAAATGCAAACCAAGCCCCACTTCTCCTCCCTTCCTCTCCATGCTCTACATGATCTGGACTTCCTTTTTCTAGGATCTCACCATCTAGGCATCACCCCTGCTTCACTGTGCCACACCTGCACTGACTGTATTCTAGGTCTTTTTGTGTAGACTTCGCATTTACTATTTTCTCTGTTTGAGACCTCTTTTCCACATTTTCTTCCTTACCCTGAACATTTCATTCTCAGTGTCTATATTTCTACGTACCCGAGCTAAGTTAGCTGTACAACCAACTCATTTTTAATCATAAATTTTCCTCTTTTACTTTCTTTATGGCATTTATTATTGTCAGGTATTAGATGGCTGATGTGTTTCTTGTTTTATTAGCTCCTGTCTGTTAGGATGCAGGCTTATCCTAGACATTCTTGGACAATTTTTTTTTCTCTGTTGCAGCTTCAAAGTCCAAAGGAGAAAATGGAAACTCTTCTCCGTGAAAAGAATATTGACATTTGAGACATGAACTTGTTAAGGTTTATGTTCTAAGGTTAATCTCATATACTTAATGGTTGAATGAGCAATGGAAGAAGATATAATTATTTAAAGATCTTACCAATATTTGTTTCATCACATTTTCACTAATTGATTAATTTCTCTTGACCTTAATATATTTCATGTAATATATTATACTACTGGGAAATATCCAGAGAGCTGAGACAAAATAGAATCAAAGAGAAAATAACTTGTTTGAAGTGCTAAGACTAAGAAGTAAGCCAGTTTGAGAAGCTATCCTAGTTGCTTGATAGAAATTCCATTTTTCTCTCTCTCTCTTTATCTCCCTCTCCTTCTCTCTCTCAACTCTGGCTGCTGGTAGAGGTGAATACCTAGAATGTTTAGGAGTACATCTTCTGAGTCCAAAATGGGACATTATGGAGAATAGAACTGAATACTTAGGTAAGAGACAGTTGCGTCCCAAGGTTATGGCAAAGAGCAATTACAGGTACGGTATTTATATAATACTGAGATATTTAGATTAGCTATTCTTTCAGTATGGGTATTACTCAGGAAAATGACTGAGTATCCATATAAATGTTAGTGTCCAGGCACACAGAACAGAGTCCTGCAGTGAGATTAGAGGTATGTTCTCTGAGAAAGGGAAAGACTTCCTTTCTCATTCCTGAAACTGGAAAAAAAAATTATGCCAAACAAAGAGTCAAAATGCTTAGCGTGGTCCATTAGGGATATATAGCAAAGATTCTTCTAGACCTGTGATGAGGTTAGATCCTGATGAACCCATTGTAAATTGATGATATAGCTAAGTAAAAAATGCATTAAATTCACTTATCTGACCAAACAGTAGAGCCTGTGTACCCTACTTTAAATGTGCTCCAAACACTTGCAATCATCTACACTTGTACAAAAACATCTAACACAAAGTCTTATTGTATAGCGAAATGCTGAATAGCTCATTTAATTTATTAAATACCTATGTAGTAGTCAACTTTCCCATTGTCCTTCCTATTATATCTGTGTAAAGTTCTTAACATATCTTTAGTGGCTGTAATCTTTATAACAACTACATCTTCCTTGATCCTAGTTTTATGTGCAATTTTCTGGTCAAATTGAAAGTTTTTAAATCTTTCAGCTCTTCTTTGGCTCCCAGTTTTCACAGTAAACATAGTTAGAGGCTGCCAGCAATATTTATGCCACTGATTTTATATTGTACTGTTTTGAAATTCCCTTCACCAAATTAATTAGTTCATCACTTTTAAATTCAGCCTCACACAAAGTCTCAGGACATAGGCAAAATTTAGACAAGTGGGGGCTGGAATGGTGGCTCAGTAGTTAGAGTGCTTCCCTGGCATTCATGAGGACCCAGGTTCAAAGCCCAGCACTACATACACAACTAAGTGTCAGAGAAATAAAGGTCAGATGAAAAAAAAATAAATTGATTCTCTCTCTCTTTAAAAAAATTAGACAGTTTCTTTGCCAGAATATAACAGAAGGTCCTCTAGTCATATCTCCAAGAGATTTCTCAGTTCCCTCTGAAACCTTATGAGCATAGCCTGCATTTCTATTGGCATTCTAGTAGAAGTTGCCACCAGAATCGCCCATTAAGCTCTGCTTTCAGCACTCTTTAGAATGTTTTCCAGCCTACATCTCTAAACTTTTCAAATTCTTCCCACAAGCAAGCTTCTAAACCACATGGTTTGGTTAGTCACAGCAAAAACTCCATTTCTTGGTACCAGTTTCTGTGTTATTTTCAACTCTTTAAAAAAAATTACCAGCAAGAACAATTTAAATGAAGGAAAGCTTATTTTTGCTCCTATGTTCAGAGGTTTAGTCCATGGTCATCTAAGTCCATTGCTCTGGGCCAAAGATGAGTTGCAACATCATATCAGAAGGGCTTGAAAGGGGTTTGCTACTCCATTCATAGCAGCCAGGAACAAAGAGGAAGAAGGTGGGAAGGGGCTGCAGGAAAGATAATCCATAATCCAATGATTTCACCTCTGATCATTCCTGCATTAACATGGGAGCTTCGAGAGTACACCTTGGATAACAACTATTACAACTTTGTACTTAAAACATTGGCAACATAGGACACACTGTAGAATATTGGTTGTTACCCCTTCTGAGCACATAACTGAATGATAGCTATGACTCACTGCCATAGCCCAATACCTCGAGAGCATCAGACTTATCACTATCCAGGGAAAAGATCAGAATTCTAAACAGAAGTTTGGCCTCTATTGTAATGTATTGCTTTCATATCATTGAAAAGTTGAAAATTCCTAAGTCAAGCCATTATGTGTTGGAGACCATCTGTATATATGCACTGCCCCACCTCTTTTTGTTCTTCTGGATCTATGAATTCAATGTGTGGGAAAAGTATGGCTAAATACTGTTTACTGCTACAGAGCACAATTTTATCCTGTGTAATATAATTCCATCTTTAAAGATTTTGTCCTTTAATGGAAATGGCATCGGACTCCTCAACAGACTAACTTATAAAGTTGGCCACTGCTGGGTGATAACCTCCACAATAAAGCCAATAATTTATAGGCTTCAACCTATTGTCTTATTTCTTTGCACTGTAGTTTCCTAGTGAGAGGTAGAAAAGCATGAGTAGTATTTTATCACTGGTTCTTCAATATTGTTCTTTCAATGTCCCGAATAACTGGTTAAATATCCCCCCAAATTCATGTAATTACTCTGGCCATCTCTCTGTCTCTCTTTCTCTCTCTGTCTCTCTCTCTCTTTTTTTTCTTTAAAGAGAGCACCATGTTTTCATTAATTTTTTCATCTGATTCTCGTCCTTTTGACGCTGAGTTGTATATGTGATGCTGGGGATCAAACCTGGATCCTTGCACATGCCAGGCAAGTGCTTTACTGCTGCACCACCTCTGCAGCCCAACCATATCTCTTTATAGGGAAAATATATCTTAAAACAAACAGGTAGATACTCTGCTATCTCATTGTGTTTTCTTGGCTCTTTGTCAAAGATCAGTTGGTTATAAATGTGAGGATTCATTTCGGAGCTCTCTATTCTGCTCCATCAGTCAGTGTGTCAGTTTTTATGTTGATACCATGCTATTTTGATTACTATGCCTTAGTAGTTTATTTAGGAGTCAAATAATGTTATACTTCTAGCTTTGTTCTTTTTGTTCAAGATAACCCTCAGGGTCTTCAGTGGTTCTTTACAAATTCTAATATTTTATTAAAATATCATTAGGATTTTGATAGTGATTGCACTAAATCTGCATATGATTGTAATTAGCAATTTTATTTCTGGGTGTATTTCTAAAGGAAATGAAATCAATATGTTGAAGATAGATATATCAGCATTCCCATGATTTTTGCAGCACTATTCACAAATACCAAGATAAATCAAAGTATTCATCAATGGATGAACAGATAAAGCAAACAACACAGAGGAGTACTATTCAATCATAGAAAGAAGGAAGCCTTGTCCTTTGCTACAATATAGGTGAACATAGATGTCATTATTATAAGTGAAATATGCCAGACACAGAAGCACAAGTAAATATGATTTCATTCATGTGAGGAATCCAAAACAATTGAATTCTTAGAAGTAGAATATGGTTAATAGAAGCTTAAGAATCAAGAGGAAGGAAGGAATGGAAAATATTGACCAAAGGATAAAATTTTCAGTTAAATTGGAGGGATACATTATGATGATCTATTATACAGAATGATAATTACAACTAATAATAATGTATCCTTGAAAATTGCTAAGATAATAGATTTTAATTCTCACCAGTATAAGGTGATATATGTTCATTGGCCTGATTTAATAATTTCTCAATATGTACATATATTTAAATACCACCAACATAAAATTTTTATTTATCAATTTAAAAACTTAAAAATTTTGTGTTAGTCAGATTTTCATCAGTGAGATCAAAATACCTGACAAGAACATTTTAGAGGAGGAAAAGTTTATTTTGGGTCCTTAGTTGGCTGATTCCACTGCTCCAGGTCTGAGGTGAGGCAGAACATCATGCCTGAAAGGTACTGCAGAGGAAAGCTGTTTAGTTCATGACATCTGGGAATCAGAGAGAAAGAGAGGGACCAGGGACAGACATACCCAAGGGCATGCCTCCAGTGACATACTTCATTCAGTTTTGTTCCTCCTACCTGCAGTTTTACCATCCAGTAGTCCATTCAAATTATTAATCTATCAAATAGATTAATCCACTGATGAGGTTACAGCTCTCAGAATGCAATCTTTTCACCATGGACCAATGCTATATTACCTGACACATGAGCTCTCTGGGGTGTCATTTTAGATCCAAATCATAACAGTATTGAGTAATTGAATAATTTTTAAAAGCAGCACTGTCATAATGGTTAATATCATTTCAGTTTAGCTTCCTTAAACTTCAGGTTTATTGTAAACAGAAACAGATAAAAAGGAACATTCAGCACTAAGAACTTTCTTTGTGTTTTCCTTAAAAGTGATCTTATTATGGTATCTTGGCAGTTTTGTAAGGAACCCACCAAAATATTTGTTCTAGTATTTGCATATGAAAGGTGTCTTATTTTGGTAATGCATAGGTGCCCACTCATGTTTAGAGATGAAGTTGGCTTTGGTGTTTTTATTTGGTTATGCTCTTATCTCTTTCCACAGCTAAGTTTAAGTTTGACCGAAGTGCTGATTAGCAAGAACAGCTGTGTAGAAACTAGTAATAAAAACCAAGAGACTACTGTGGAAATATTTTGTGATCCACCATCCCACTTACCTACCTGATTTTTGAAATTAATAATTTATAAGCAAGGTTTGACTTCATTTCAAAATCCTAAAGGTTTTTGGAGTGACATTTTTTACAAGCAAAATATTATGATACCATGTGCATTCATATACATCTTAATTATGTTAAGAAAATATGATTCACTTAAAATGATAAAAATTATGTTCATAAATTCTGATAATTGTAAATGACCATAGTAATATTTCTGGTCTGTATTTAGCCTCTAGCAGCCAAAGGCTGATGTATTGTAATCAATGACCGACAGGTGGCAGCAGTTCACAAAAAGTTCTCACTGGAGAGTTCAGAGTGTTTATAACTCATGCTTTATTCTTCACTAGGGTTGTATAAAAATGTTCTTAAACTGATTGATAGATGCCTCTACTGTTTTAGAAATAAAATTACTTAATTCAATTGTGTTTAGAATTATATGTATAATGTATATTGTTCTGTGCTGAAATATATACAGTACACCAATAGTTGATTTTATTTTTGTTGAAGGAGGTTGGAAAATAATGATGTATTGAGTATATTAACTCTTCTAATGCTTCATCCCTGTGGATGTTTTAAAGAAACCACTTTAGTGATTTCTGACAGATTTCCATTTGGTTACAACACTGGTCTGGATTTTTGTTGTTATTTAGATGCAAAACACTGCACAACTATGGCAGTATTTAAATTCAGAATAACAGGTATTGACAGTACCATATTTGTAAGTCTATTCCCCCTTATTAAAACAGTGCTTTTTTGTTGCTTACTTTAGTTTGTCCTTGAAAATGTGTGACCATATGTTAAGTGATTTGTTGATTTTGTTCTACTGTATCTTTGGAAAGAACACATTAAGACAATTAAAACAAACAAATCAATACAGTTAAGTGAAAAACTGTAGAGTGAATCAGGGTCACTTGAAGATGTACTGAAGCTAGCTAATTATCTAACAGCATTGTACCTTTAATTTCATCCAATGTTACACAGCCAATCAGAGTTGAGACTCTTTCTCTGTTGTTCCACGCTGCTAGAGAGCTGGTAAGAAAAGGAAACCCTTGCACATGTTGATGGAAATGTAGTTAGTACAGCCATTATGGAAATTCTTTAAAAAAGTTAAAAATAGAATAAGCATATGATCTTGCAATTTCACTACTGGGTATATATGCAAAGGAAATAAATTCAGTGTATAGAAAAATCTGCACTCTCATGTTTATTGTATGTTTTATGGCAGGACTGTTCACAATAGTGAAGCAATGGAAATAATCCAAGTGTCCTTGAACTGATGAATGGCTAAAGTCAGGATGGTACATACACACAATGGAATATTACTCAGCTATAAAACGAATGAAATCCTGTCATTCATGACAACATGAGTGGAACTAGACATCATTATGGTAGGTGAAAAAAGCTAGGTACAAAAAGACAAGTACCACATTATCTCACTTTTGTGGTATCTAAAAAAGTTGATCACATAGCAGTTGAAAGTAGAATGATGGTTATAGAAGCTTGGTGTAGTATGGGAGAGAGAGAAAGGAGGTGGGGTTAAATTAGATAGGAGTGAAAGGTTCTGGATGCTACTCCATAGCAGGGTGACTATAGGTAACAATAGAGTACTGTACTCTTCAGAAAAGTTTGAAGAAAAGAGTTCAAAGGTTTTCATCATAAAAAAATGATAAATATTTTAAGAGACAGAAAAGTTTACTTTGATTTAAACACTGCACAATGTATACATATAAAAATGACAAAATGGCATAGTGCCCTGCAAATAGGAATAATTTTATGTTTTACAAATCTATTAAAATAGATTTAAATTTAATAAAAGAATAGTGCTCTGATAATGTGGTAAAATTCACTATTCATTAGACAGTTTTGGCAATATCTCAAAACATTTTTGATTGTTACAATTAGATGGGATATTATTACTGGTGTTTAGTAAGTAGAGATCACATATGTTGATAAATCTTTTAAACACAGCACAGCCACCCCGCCCCGCCACAAAAAGAATTATTTGACCCAAAATATCAATAGTGGCAAGACTGAAGAATCTGGGTCTCTACTAAACAGTAAGATAGAAAAATCAATTTTATTTATATCTCAGGAATGTATTCACAGAAAGGCCAATAATTTTGAACCAAGTGCATTCGAATTTGAAGCTCAAAGGAAACATTATAATAATCTCAGGCATTTTAAGGAAAAAATGTCCATCTATCTTTTGATTGATCAGAAGACTTTTAGTGTAAAAATCTTTCTTTCTTGAAAAGTTTAAATGTGAAATGATCTAGTTCAAGAAATTTGAAGGGGGCAAGTTTATGTTTTTAACTTTCTAAAAATAGAAATCCCCTGAGAGCTTCACTAACTACTCAGGAAAATTGAAAGACTCCGTGTATCAAACTTATGATTGCTAAATGAATTTTGAGCTGAATTCAACCAATGAAACATTATCAGGAATCTAGCTGACTTCAGATTTCTGATGCAGACTCCAAGGACTAAATACAGAGCTACTGTTCTTTCTTTATTCATCTTGCTCCAAGAGTAGCAAGAACTGTATTTTCATCTTGTGCATTAAGGGAACTCTCATGGAGTTACTTTCACTCTTTCAGTCTAACATGTCTTTAAACAATGTGAGTGTGTGTGTGTGTGTGTGTGTGTGTTCCAAATGAAGACATTCCAATTGCTGAAATCTTTCTACATTCTAAAACTCTCTATTAAAAAGTAATTTTGTGAGGCTTATGATACATAAATATTTAATATTCAAAATATTATCTGTGTCTAATACAAAAAGTTACTTAGGTTCAATAAATAGAAAATATCACAGCACTTATTTTTAAAAGATTATTGTTAGGTGCCTAAAATAATATCCATCTTATAAAAATGTACTATACAAGGGTCTTAAAAGTCTGGCTTGGTATAAAACTTGGTATTATTGAATCAAAATGTAACTATTTGAATGTTAAACCATTGCTTTGATTCCCAAGTTTAAATGTGGCATATAAATAAGTACATTTCTTATTCAATTCAATTTTTTTTTGTAAAAAGGGGAAAAATAGAAAACAAGATGTGGGGAGGTTGTGCTCAATACAATAAACAAGTTTAGTGTAATGATCCAAAGCTCGATATATCTGGGAGAATTGTTTTGTCATCCAGCTCCTTAGAATTCATGCAACTACACAAGCAGAAACTGAACTTCTCCATGTAAAGGCTTGAATTCCTGTTTTATAATGAATAGGAATGTGTCTCTGACTTTGTGGATCAAAGTTTGTGCTTTGGTTAAACTGATAAGAATTTTTCAATTTTCTGTATGGGCCTTATTTGCTTCATGAGAGCTATGTTATACAAAGAACAAAAATAAGATTGGAAACACAACTATGACCAAATGACATTTTCACATATTTTAGAATACTGTAAAAAGGAAGGAAGAAAGAAAAATCAGGCAATCCCTAAAATGCTTTTATATTTAAATGCATTGCAATAAAATGAAAGTGCATGGCATAAATTGTGAGTGGCAACTACTTACATGTCCTTGAGGAATGCTTCAGGTAATATATAAAACAATTCAAAGAAGAGGATATTGGTATTGGTCCTCATGGACTTTATTTTTTCCTCACATGCAATGCCTACAACTGATAATATTTCTTTAGTCCTTTGTGTTATATAATGAAATTTACATAAAACAGAGATATGGAATATTTGCATGAGACCATGATTATTCTATCAGATTGAAGCAGAGTTGATCTAACATGTCCAATATTTTTGGCTACTATTTTTTATTTATTCATTATAGATATACATAATATTGGAGTTCATTTTGACACAATTATACAGGTATGGAATATAATTTTCTCTGATGCAGTCCCCAATACTTCCCCTTTCCCTCTCCTCCTCCATCTCCTTGCCCCCTTTCATCTACTTTACTAATCTTTATGCTATTTATTTAAAATTTTCTTTTAAATTAGTACACTATGGGTACACATAAAGGTGGTAGGTTTATATATGTGTATAGTAAATTTTGATCAATTCATTCCACCGTTCTTCCCTTTTCCTGTTTTTCTCTCTATCCCCTCAATCCCCTTCCTCTAATCCACTGAACTTTGTTCTATTTTCATGGGATCCCCCACCCCTGCCCCATTTTTTCTTTCTTTCCTTCTTTCTTCACCCACATTTTAGTCTAGCTTCTGCATATGAGAAAAAACATATTCATTTATTTTCTTTCTGTCTGGGTTATTTCACTTGGCAGATGCTCTTCAATTCTATCCATTTACCAGCAAATTCCGTAATTTTTTTCTTCTTTGTTTTGCCATTATTATTAAAGAGGCAGGATAGCTTTGTTAATTATAGTAGATTCCATGTTCTTCTGCTAATGAGTATTGAGTATTTTCTATGAGAGAGGTGCTTTTCTAGGAGCCAAGAGTGAAGCATTCAGTGCATAGTGCAAGGTCCCTGCCCTTGTCACCACCCTCAGCATGACAGAATCCAACAAATGCGCTTCCTTTTTAGTCATGTGGACTCCAGCAATAATGACTGAAAATATGAATAAACATGTGTCTTCATTAGAAGTGTTAAAATAAAATTGTTCCTTTAAGAATTAATTTTAAATCCTAATAAAGTTCTAATGCCAGCAGTGGCAATATGTTACAAATATTTGCTTCCTGGCCATAACATCTTTTAAAATCTTTATGTTTAATATTTTTATTTTAGCATTGCTGTAGTCTTCTCATGAAGAGATACATGATGACGTTTCATGAAATCATATTAATATTATTATGATTCTCAAAGAACTTATTTTTTTCCAAATGCAATTATGATCACCATTCTCCTTGATGGTTGGTCATAAAAATTTAGAAACACTTTTGGAGAATGCTGACATCCAGAATTGTAAAGCATAGAAAAACCTGCAGAGCTGGAGCATTGGATTAGAGGTCTCGGTGCTTGCCTGGCAAGCACGAGGATCCGGGTTCAAACCCCAGCACCACGTACACAACTAAGTGTTGGAGCAATGAAGGCCATGTGAAAAACTAAATAAAGTTGTTTCTCTCTTCTATGTCTCTTTCACTGTCCCTCTCTCTTTAAAAAAGAAAGAAAGAAAAAAGAAAAACCTGCATAATTAAGTACTATTTCATAAATGATATTTCCCAAGTGCTTCCCAATGCATTTTGTATAACATTGGTTTGTAAATAACCCTAAACAAATAAAAGTTTCAATACTTAAGGTGATGCCAAGTTTTGTCATTTCAAGAATTAAGCAACTGTTGACTTCAGAATTTAGTTGGTACTCAAATAAGTTGAACATGATGCAGATGGGGGAAGAAAGAACATGACCCAGATTAGTGAGACTTAAAGTGCGAAATATTTACTTTCAAACCCATTGTTGTAGTTAACTAAATGCTGCTGCACAGAGAGTAATCTCTTGCTTCAACATAATATGAAACATTACCTCAGGTCACTCATTTGGGAGATGAATATGAGGAAACTTGCTTTGCTTTATGGACCAGTACCAAAGTGAGAAGAGAAGGGTAACAACTTTGCCCTCAAAACTAAAATCAGCCTCACAGTGTATGCAAAATACGAATTAAAACAAAACCATGAATAGATGACCTTAGGAAAAACATGACTCTTCTTCTTTTCCTCATGTATATCCTTCATATTGAACATTGCAGAGATAAAAATATCACTACATCTGTTAAGATAAAACCCAAAGTCCCAAATCTGGTTTCCTAGAGTTTGCCATCCTTGAGGATCTACTAATAAATATGAACTCCATTCTTCGGGATGAGCTTCCTGGAATGGGAAGGCTGAGTCAATTGATCCTGCCACTCGTGACCGCTTATAATAACTTGGGTTTTCTCTTAGGAAGAGCAGAACAAAATTCTCAAAGTTAAAGAGGGTTTGGTCTTGCAAGAATTAGGCAAAGGGAAAGGAGAATTCAGGACATTGTACTACAGGTTCGTAAGCCTGGCCTCATGTTGACATCGGTTCCATTTCCTTGTCTGAAGGTAAACCCACTGGGTCATACTTTCCTTTACCAGGGTACGCTTGAGGTTTGTAATACACATTGATCTGTATGAAATGTCTTGGCTGGGGAGTGAGGTAGACTTGAGGCAGAGCATCCCTATTGCCATGTCCTAGAACTCTGCAGGGACAGGTTTACTTCTTCCTATTGGTTAGCAAATGAAGTCCATGGTCAACAGCATTTACAAAATGTTCTCTAACCTGTGTTGTTTGGTGTTTACTTGATAGATGCTAATGTGGCCATTTTGTACAACCTTAAAACAGAAGTAAACTTGCTGCTACCTTCCTAAAAAAGCCAAAAAGGGAAACTTCACAGATGCATTTTTCTATGTGCATAAAACCTTTTTTTCACTGTGAATTATTTATAGTTGAAGAGGAATAAATAATTGTGATTTATAACAAACATGCTGAACTATCCAGCGTCTAAAGTTTATACTGAGACCCCAGTCTCTCCTGTTGTTTTTATAAGTTGTGTGTGTGTGTTTAAATTTCAAAATTGTTTTTTATGGTTTTGGAGTGGATTTAAGAAGTATAATTGTCCATACCAAAGATAAATATTTTCAGAAAGTACATCTGTTGGAAGAAAAACTTTTTTTTTTTTTTTTAAAGAGAGAGGGACAGTGAGAGAGACAGAGGAAGAGAGAAAAAACTTTATTTAGTTTTTTCACATGACCCTCATTGCTCCAACACTTAGTTGTATATGTGGTGCTGGGGTTTGAACCCGGGTCCTTGTGCTTGCCAAGCAAGCGCCTAAACCACTGAGCCACCACTCCAGCCCAGAAGAAAAACTGTTAAAATTGGACACAGTGATTTTCAAAGTAATAATGCATGATCATGGGAATAAACCAATTGGAAAAAGCTGCCAAAATTAGTACTAAATATTTCAACATTTCTAAAATTCAAGTAAGTTAAGAAACTATACCTTCAGATTTTATAAATAATATGAAATGAAATTAGATATTTATATGAGAAAAATACAAATGACATATGAGGTGAAAATACATGAAATTTTTAAAGTATAGTGAAAATATATAAAATTCTGTTTTTAAAAATAATATGTTTTTTGGACATATCCTCAAAATAAATGGATTAGCTGTAATAGATCATTTAAAATTATGTTTTTTTCATGTAGATTATTTGGTTTTTGTATATATCAATAGAGAAGGCTATCATAAGTAAGGTAAAAACATGATATTGTGCTGGAAGAAATAATCACCAGGGAATTGGATAATACAGATTGTTTATTTATGAGATTATTCCTTTTCGCAAAGGCATAAGTTTCAAATTTTATAGATAGCAAAATTCCCAACGTTGTTCTATGTAAAGGAAACCAGACTTTTTTCTGCTATAATGAATATAAAGAGGAACAAAAGAGGCGTCAGCGATGTAGCAACACACACAGAGTTAAACAGTTCTTTTTCAAAGAAATGTAGAACTAAAATATTCCTAAAGGTCACATGCCATCTCTTCAGCCCATTTAAGGCTTCTGAAATGCCACTCCGAAGTAAAATAACTACCTCTCAAGAAGAGTCATTCCATTAGAGAGCCAACTAACATCAGCACAGAGATAAATGGGAGAACAGAAAATTGATTTTACACTTGTGCTCTAAGTGTGGTCAAATGTTATAGGCCAGCACATCAAATAGGATTCTAAAGAATTGCTGTGCCTGGAAAACAGCAACACAAGAGGAGATGGTTAAATATAGCTTAATAATATGGTCTGATGTGCTTGGTGTATAGTGAAATATTTATTTACTTCTATTTGTAAAATGACACTCACATAACTCTTTTTTTTTTCTTTTGGTTAATGAATTTATTATCTTGGTGTTGCTACAAATGATCCTTTGTATCCCAAATTATTGCTAGCATGTGTACTCTGGGCATATAGGCAGGGATCAAGGAAGGTTTATATTTTGTTTGATTTAAGATACATAGATTTTGCTTGCTAAAGATATTTTTAATGAAGCTTTGTTTGATGTGATTCTACATCCAGATGAAAATGTTATCCAAATGAAAAAAAAATTAAGATTGTTGCATTGGACCTTCTGCAAGCACAAATGAATGTTCACCTTTCAACTTGATGTGGTTTCTTTGCTTTCTCTACACAGCTTAATTTAATGTAATGTTCAGTTGGGACCCACCATTTCTTTTCAGGTGTTTTAAACCTCACTGTGGTTGAACAGATTCAGATATGATGAATGTGATACTGCACCGTCTTTCCTCACTATACTAAAGAGTCTCCAGGGGTAAGTAGAAAGCCAGGCAATGGCATTTTTAAAAGCCCTGGTGTGCTCTAGGGAGCTTAACAAGAAAGTCATAGCTAATATTTTTTTCCTCTTATAGACATTTAGGGCTGTTCAGACAAAGATATGCTCTTTCCACATATTGCTGAGCAAGTGATCAATTCTATTGTAGACTGAAGGGTAAATGAATTTCCAACACAATAAAGAAAGATTGGAAAATGTAGTTAAAATGTAGTTGTTGTTGGGGCTTTTTTTCCAGATGTTTCCATGTAACTTCCATTAAAATCCACTCCATCTCTTCTCCATAACTTGCCCTGCCCATGTCTGCACATTTTATAGTGTCACACCACTCTAAACCACACCAGTTTTTTCCCTCCTGGGAGAGTAGAGAGATTTGAGCCATGCATACAATCCATACATTATTTAGGATACAGGCTGTTCTATGGAATTCAACTCTAGTATAGGAAAAAAAAAGTCACTTTGTTCAGCTTCAAATGCAATTTTGAGAGAAGTGGAGATAGAGTTGCATTCTGGACATTCTCTTTCTAGAAATTCCACTTTAAATGCATTGCTTTTTACCTTGCTTCTTGAAATCAAGATTGAATCTATGAGTTTAAAACACATATATATTTTCTTGGTTAGGGAGCACAATGATGTGAAAAGTTAACACAAAAAGAGAGTATTTTGAATGTAGATGCCTTTTCTAGTGATAGTTGGATTGTGGAACTTGATAAGTTCTTAATGTCTTATATTTCTTTAACACTTGGGCTTTCTGTTTAGAGAAGATGCATGAGGAATCAATGATTATCAGATTGCATAAAGAGGACTGACTCCTACTAAATCTAGATTCTTTCTGCTGCTGTTCCACAGTTTCAGTCACATTCTCCCCTTTCCTCTTGGGCAGCTTTAACCTTCTTGGTATATAGCTTTGAATTTAGGGCAATGTAATATTTAATGTCCATTTTCTTTGAGGAATAAAATGCCTTTTCCAATGTAAAAATATGTAGAAAATAAACTACTCTTTAATATATTTATATATTGTAAGTATTATGCTATCTTTGAATCTCAAAGAAATGAAAAGTGAAATAATTCATTTCAATTTTATTTACTGGTAATCATGTTTCAGACTACCTTCAGTTTGAAACAGTGAAATTCCTTTTTCCTTTCTCTTTTTTCTTTTTCTTCTCTTTCCTTTCTTTTCTCTCTCTCTCTGTCCACTCTGTTAGGTTTAGGTGTAACTTTTTTCTTTTCAGCTTAGTTTGTTTAAATATTGTTCCATTTAAAAATCTGTAATAGAGGGGCTGGAGTGGTGGCTCCATGGTTATGGTGCTTGCCCAGCATGCACAAGTACACGGGACCAAACCCCAGCAAACATGTACGTACACAGCTAAGTGTCAGAGCAACGAAAGCCATGTGAAAAACTCTATAAAAATTGATTCTCTCTGTCTCTCTCTTCCTCGCTCACTGTCCTTTAAAAAAAAAAATCTGTAATAGAATTTCAGCATTGAATCGTTTAGACTAATCTTAGATGTGAAGAGATCAAGTTCAGAGTTCAGAGTGACCTCCTGTCCCCTGCTGTACTGCTGGTTGATACAGAATTGACAATGGAAGAGTGCTGCTCTGAATCCTAGTTGAAGAATTTGTATTATACACTGTTGCCTTTTAGATATCACAGTCACGACATTCTCCTTGATTTTTCCAAAGACAGCACATGACAAGTTGTCACCACAGTCTTTATCTGTGCATACATCCCAGGGCACACAGCCACTAGGCATTCATTGCCCTTCCTCTAAGATGGTGAAACTGATGCAATAGCTCTGTTGTTAATGCCAAAAGGCTATGACCATAGATAACAGCTAAGCAGTGTGTTCACTTGTTAAAATGTATAGACTACAATAAAACATTTTTTCTTAGTAAAAGCAATAAATCATCATGTACTTTTCTTTTACTTCCAACATTTAATTTGATTTTGGAGGTAAAAACAGTAATGTTTGCTACCACCTAGTAATTTATATTTATTTTTAGGAGGGAGGAGGACATGAATTATACCAAAAACACAACTTTCTATTTGAAAAGCTCTTGGTAATTTAAAATAAATTTATATAGATATAATCTTAGTTGGATTTAACAAAAACTCTGAGACAAACAAGTCAGTTATTATTATATTAAAATCAGAAAATTGAAGGGCAGATAGATACTTGAAAAGCTAACTTCTTGCTCAATCAGAATATGCCAAGTATATTCTTAGTCTAGTTCTTCTATTCCACTATATTCACAACTTGCAAACATGTTCAACTTCTGAGTAAATGAAGAACCACAACATCCATTCAGACTTTTAGACCTTGGCTATAGAATAAGAATATTTATGCGACCTGAGTGAAAAACTAGAGACCAGTCAACAACTGAGGCCTAAAGACACATTTGTTTGGCCAATACACCAATGACTCTTAAAGCAATTCTTAAAATGAGCCCCTGACCCAGAAAATCTGCAAATCATGCAAAAATCTTTATATGCAACTTCTCTTAGGCATTCAGAACACCAGACAACACAGCTTCTCCTTGGTTGGCAATGAGAGCTGGGAGTTAAGATCTCAGGCTCATTCCCTTTGCTACCAAGGCTTCTTCTGATGGCTAGCTTTGTTTGCAATACCAGCCACACACTGAGGGTGTTCGAGTCACAATCTTTGAAGAAGGTGATTGAATGGCAAGCAAATTATTTCATGTTTCAGTTCACCTGGAAGCTATCACTGCACAAATATGCCTAAAATTCCATTTTTAATTTATCAAATTTATATAATATTGACTTCTGATGTTGAAAGAAGTTAGCTTTTTAATACCATTTTCCCTTTACTATCATTCCACTAGAAGAAAAATAACTGTAATGTCCACTAAATTTAGTTCTTTTATTGGATATCAGTGTAGCATAAAAACAATTTACTGAAACTCATTCCAAAACTTTAAGTATCTCTTGGTTGTCATCTCTAAATCTAAATCTTTACCCAAAATCTAAATCAAAATCGAAATTGAAATTTTTTACCCTAAATCTCTCTCCTCTTCCCCATCCCTTTGCCCCAGCTGCTGCCAGCTGTGGTACTGTTTTTACAATGTCAGAATTCCTAGCATTTTAGAATTTTTGGAATTAACATTTCCTTTAATACATTGTTAATCGATTTATTGTGAAGATTTAAAAATAATAAATGTGTTAAGTATCTGGCAATCTTATTCATTGCAGAAACAATTACTCCAACTGAACTTCTAGAAGAGAAAATGGAATTATCCTAGGTCAGGAAACCTCTGCCACTCAATAGATACTGCTTCAGTCTGCACAGTCAAATAGATTCTCATTTATTAACTCTTATCAATGGGTCAAAATTAAGTTGTTTTATTAGGTTGCCTATGTGGGTCATGACTTGCTTCTACAAATTATTTTTTTAGAGTTTCAAACTGTCTTTTGAAGAATCACTCATACTTTATCCCCACCACTCTTTATTGAATAGGATCCATGTTCTTAAAGATGTTCCATTGCCAGCTGTCTTCATTTATATCAATGTCAAGAGGTAAGATAGCATAATGGTGAGAAGCTTGGGCTCCCAAGTTAGCCTACCTAAATGCCACGTCTAGCTTTGGTATTTGATAAGAATGTGTTGATCAATCCTAAGCCGTTTGCTTGCCTGCAAATAGGGAAAATTTATTTGATAACCTATTTGTTTCCAGAAACATCAAACCCAAAGCATTATTTAAGAATATAAAGCAATGAATAACTCTAGGTAACACAGTGCCCACAAGGAGAGAGGAATGCTTGGTATGAGGCTCATTCTAAGCAGTACTGTGAGGATAGTAGTGTTTCTCTTTAATATCTTACAATAGCTGTTCCTCTCCCCAGCCCTGATATGACATTACTAAATTGTCAGTTGATAAAATTTAATGTATAACCTCTCCTTAAACTTAATTTCTAAAAATCAACTTGAATAATTTATTCATTCAACAAAAATTGACCTTCTACATCTCAAGTACTATGCTGACTATAAGGAATGCATAAGGTACAAAGAACAATATGTTAAGAGTTCCTTTAGTCAACAAGCTTAAAGTTTAGTAGATAAAAATCTACTATCTTCTATATTCTAAGAAGTGAACTGTAGGCTTTGAATTAATATCACTTGGGTGTTTTCAATAGCTGTTGTTACAATTTTGTTGCCATCTTTTCTTGGTGTAGCACAAACTCAAATAATTCATTTATTCATTCAGCAAATATTTATTGATGATCTAACATGATGTCAAATGCTAAACATAGAACAGCCAGTAAGATGGAGCTTTTGACATTAAAATTTTTCTAGTCTAGGGTGGAACATAGTCAATAAAACATAAAAATTATAATAAAAGGGTCTAGACGGTGTGTTTGAAACCAAACATTGAATATAACGTCAGGATGTTGAAGATTGGAGTCAGAAAGGATATTTAAAATAGAAACTTTTGAAAATTCTCAAGACTTTAAGGAACTGAGCATCAATACTAGGTAAGGCTAGAACTTTGAATGTGTGCCTAGCAATTGGGAGAAGAGTGAGAGAGGTGGAAAAATAAGGAAAAGCCTTGTTAATCAATGTGAACTTTGTACTTAGTTGAAGGGTATATTACTGAACAGTTACAGATAGGTGAAGACCACCCTCAGATTTTTGCAGAGTAAAGAGTGGATTTGATGCTCATGGCTGGCCAGAGTGAGAGTGAATGGCAATGATTTATGAGCAAGTTTGGAAACAAAGAGACCACACAGAAGGCTGTTGCAGCAGTGGAGAGACCATGCTATTCAGGCTTGAACCTTACTATGCTGGATGGAAATAAATGAAGTTTGGAACATGACACTTCTTAAGAAGATAAAATTAAATTCTGATAATATGGGATGGAAAATTGTAAGTAAATTGAAAAAGATATGAAATAAAAATATTTCTGGTTTGTATTATTGAGTAGGTGATGGATATTCTCTAAGATTGAAAACTTAGGAAGATTAAAAAAATTGGGAAAAACAATCCAACGCATGAATGGATAAAGACAATGTGGCATGTGTATACAATGGAGTAGCAGCCACAAAACAGAATGAAATACCATTCACCAGTAAATGGATGGAACTGGAAACTATATACTAGTGAAATAAGCCAGACCCAGAAAGTCAAATGTCAAATGTTTTTCTCTAACATGTGGAAATTAGAGAGAGAGCAAGCAAGCACAGAAATGGGATGGGGTTGGGTGGGGGAGTTCCATCAAAATAAAAGAAAGATCAGTGGAGCAGAAAAAGAGGATTTAAGGGGAGAGGGAAAAACAATAGAATGAATCTGACTTAACTTTCCTATGTACATATATGAATATACTACAGTGAATCCCACCATGATGTACATCCATAAGACACTAGTTTAAAACAAAAAAACTAAGCAAATAGAAGAAAGATTAGGAGAGTAGAAAGAATAGAAGAGGAGGATGTAGGAGAGGGAAAGTAAGGGGAGGGTACTGGGGGCTGGATTAGAGCAAATTATATTCCGTGTATTTATAACTATGTCAAAATGAATCCTAATGTTATATATAACTAAAATATACCAATAAAAATGAAAAAAATGATATGAACTCAAATGCCAATTATATTGGAATTAAAAAGCCTGCTTTTCCTGGGAGAAATATGAAGCCATAGTTTTCAGATATTCTACAACAGGAGGTACAGGACAGTGATTACTGAGAAAACTGCGGGGAACGTGAGCCTTTTAAGTTCCTGAACTTAGAGTCTGTAAAGTTTCTAGGTGATAATCCAGGAGTGGGGGATATAAATTTAGCCTGTTAGTTTTTCTTGATTGAGAAGAATACAATTAGGAGTTCAGAAGGCCAAATGACTAACATTTTTAGGGCAGTATACTGAAGAGGAGAGAGTTTCCTGAACTGTTTTTCAGGAGACCTGCCAAAGGGGTAACTTCAATTCTTTTACTGAATACTGATAAGTTTATGCATGTGGAAAAACCACATGGTTGGCCAAGGGAAGAACACAGAAAAGAGGTGGCAGGGCAATTTTTGGAGCTAAACAAAGCTTGAGAAAGTATGGTTTTGAACATCTGCAGTATAAACACCTCATATTTTGTCATACACAGGAGCATGGAGTAAAGTCATCAATGAAACATCAAATGACTGCACAATAATTGTAGAAGAATACTGATGGCAGATTTAATGTCCATTTGTAATACCACCTCTCAGTAACTATTTCTGTTCCTAGGAATAGAAAGGGACTTCATCAATCTGATATATGGAAACTGTGAGAAACCTATAGCCACATCATTTATACTTCATGAAAGATGAACAAAGCAAAGCTATCCACTTTTGCGACTTCTATTCAATATTGTTCTGGATTTCATATCATGAGTACTAAGGCAAAAAAAAGAAATAGAAGGCATTTAGATTAGATAGGAAAATTAAACTTTCTTTATTCATATAAACAATGATTATCTTTATAGAAAATCCTAAGAAATTTACAAAAAGTCTTTTAGCAGTTAATAAAGGAGTATAACAAGGTTGTAGAATACAGGATAAATATTGAAAATCATTTGCATTCTTCTACTTTCTAAACAATTAGAAATTGAAATTTAATAAATATTACTACTACAACAGGTGAAGATATAAAATATTTAAGGAAATTTTATCAAAAGTTCTTTATGCTAAAAGTTAAAAGCATTGAAAAGAAGCATAAAATGAAAACTTGAATAAATTTAAAAACATTGTTTATGAATCAAAGGACTTTATATTAAAATACAAATTCAGTACATTGATCTTGAATTCAAATAATTCCAACAAAATTCCAGAAGGCTTTATGTTTTTTTTTTTAAGTTCTATGTATTTTAATACAATAAAAGCAATTGGGAAAAATACATCCAGTGACTTCCACAGGAGTAATATTATTACATAGAATATTCATAGTGTCCATTACTACATTTTGGAGTATATTTCTGATGGAAGAGGGTTTCAAGTCTGTGCTTATGTGGAAACTCAATATTCCTCGTTTAATTTTGTACAAGTGATTATTCACTACATAATTTATAACTCCATATGTTATGGTTTAGGTAGATGTCCCCTAAAAGCCTCTGATAACAGGAATGTTCACAGGTGAAATAAGATTAGGAAAGCTGTAACCTAATAAGTCCATCCTAGTTTTGATGGACTGACTGGGTAGAAACTGTAGGCAGGGTGGGGGCTGTGGTGGTGGGAATGACTAAAGAAGGTGAGTTACTAAGGGTGTGCTCTGGAAGAGTGCTGCTTCTTTCCTGTGATCCCTTCCCCACCTCTCTGCTTCCTGACTCTACCATGACCTGAGCAGTTGTCTTCCTCTGGACCTTTCCCCCATGATGTGCTGCCTCACCTTAGACCCACACCAATGGAGGTGTCCATCTGTGGACTGAGAATTCAAAACCAAGGGCATCAAATAAAATAGATTGTTCTTGCCAGGTATTTTGATCACAGCAATGAAAAAGCTGACTACAACAGAAATTGGTACCGAAAAGTGGGGTCATTGCTGTGACTAACCTGACCATGTAGTTCAGAAGCCTTCAGAACCAGTTTGTGGGAGATAATTTGGGAAGTTTATAGATATGAGCTGGACAAACTTTAGAATGTTGTAAGCGGAGCTAAGAGGGTGATTCTGATGGGAGCTCAGAACCAGCATGCTGATAGGAATATGGACTGTGCTCATGAGGTTTCGGAGGCAAATGAGGACTCTAATTGAACAAGCAGTCATTCATGTATGTTTTTAATAGAATTTGACAAGCTGATTCTAAAGTTTATATGGAAATGAAAAGACCTTGAACAAGTCAACATAATTTTACAAAAAAATTTGCAGGAATTATTGTACTTGATATCTGAGACTTTATAGTTATCAAGACAGATATATGGACAGCAAAATACTACATTTGGAAATAGACCTACAAATCTGTGGTCAATTTATTTTTGACAAAATTTTCAAAGCCATTCTATAGAAGAAAAGTAATTTTTTCAACCAATGATGCTGGAATATTTGAACATACACACATAACTAACTTTTTTTAACATCACATATAAAATTAATTTGAATAACTGACCAGAATGAGAGCAAAAGAACTAACATATTTTAGAAACAAACAGGGGAAAGTTGTTGTGAACTTGAATTAGGCAAAAGTTTCTTTAACAGAACAACACTCACATAACAGTAAAATCTATAAAAGAAATGACAAATTGGAATTTGCTAAAATTAAAATCCTTTTTTCCTTAAAAGATTATATATAGAGATAGATATAGATATAGATATACAGATGTTTATGATAATAAACAAATCATAGAATGGATTAAAATAGTCAAAAAGCCTATATCCAGTATATATAAAGAAAAGTTACAACTCAATAATGGGAAGACAATCCAATAGAAACTGGGCAAAATATATGAACAGGCACTACTATAGAAGATATTTAGTTGGTAAATAAACACACTTTGCCACTAATGAAATAAAAATTAAACTGATTATGTGATACCAAAAACCACTTCGTATAATGCCTAATGTGAAAAAATGACCATACCATACCAAGTGTTAACAAGAGTGCTGCAACAGAACTCTCACATATTACTGTTGGGAATGCAGAATGCTATGGACATTTTGGAAGCATATTGACAACTTGTTATTAAGTTAACAAGTATACTTACCATACACTTAACCACATATTTACAATATTTCTCAATATTTCCACTCCTGGACATTCACCCAAGATAAATAAAAAGACTTGTATGTTAATGTTCCTAATAATTATGTTCATAATAGTAAAAATCTGGGAAGAAAAAAATCCCAAATGCTGCAAATTAGTGAATGAATAAACAATTGTATTGCATTTATTCAATGAAATACTACTTCGGAACATGAAATAATAGACTATGCATATGAATACATGCAATATCAGAATCTAAAAAGCATTATAATAAGTGTAGAAGCCATACAAAAGGATTCCATGCTGTATAATCTCATTCTTATGCAATTCTGTAAGAGAAACATGCTAGTGATCAAGACTTACTATTGCCAAAGGATAGGGTATATTAAAATGGTATTAACTGCAAAGGACAGAAGGGAATATTTTGATATGATGAGAATGTTCTATAGCTTTATCATATACATTTTTCAAAAGTAACCAATGTGTACTCCTAAAATTGACATATTTTATTCTGCATATTTATATATACCTCAATAAAGCTGACTCCTTGCTCCCTCAAGGAATCTGAATTGTGTTTTAGAACAGTTGAGGTTTGAGGTGTTTATCAGATATCCATATAAAGTGTTTAGTATGAAGCTGTATGAAGGAAAAGCATTAAAATTGAAGTTCTTGATTTGTAAATTAGTTTCATACAGATGATGAAGGTGGCCATGATTCACATGGGGAGAATATTTAAAATGAAAATGCAAAAGATTGTTGATAGGACTTGCAGAATGCTCATATTTTGGGGATAGATCATCACCCATTTTGACTAAATTGAATGGTTAGATCTGTAATCAAATTAGCAGTTACAGAGGGACTAATGATTATTTCACTCCATGAAACTGCTAAAATTGGTAGGGTGTATACTGACTATAAATGCCATTAGGAATTTGTACTGAAGGGCATAGATAACTACCTGGAAACTCTATTGGTATCCTCAGGATGAGGAGGTGATTTTTTGAGCAGATACAATAACTACAAATAGATATCAAATTGACAATTGAACTCTTTTGCTTGTTAGGGGTTATTATAATCATTGAAGTGGGCTATCTCTCATTCATCACTTTTCAGTCTTTTGTCCTAAAGACAAATTCCAAAGATTAAAACATTTGTAAGTTAACTAAATTTTTTTCAAACTTAATTTATTTTATTTATTCATTCATGCTTTTCAGTTGTTAAACTTTAAAAAAATCAGCATAAAATTATATCATATATGTAAAGTCAATTAAATTAAGATCTTCTATTTTACGTCTTTAAGTAAAAACGTTAAGTAAGGCTACATTAAATTGTCACTCTGTTTTGGACCCTGATTTCTGACTCTATTCAAGTTGACAAACTGCAACTATACTGTTTTATTTATGATCTTTAGTGGACTCTTCATTTCATTTACATTGCTTATCCAATTTAATTTTAGAAGTAAATTTCCTGAAGCTCCAAATTAAATCTTTTATATGAAAGCTACTAAGTCAGAATTTGTTGTATTCATTTTCTATGTTATTTTGATAAATCAATTAAAGAATAAATAGAAAAGTTGACCTTTTGTTTTTAATCACAACATAATTTACTTATATTACATAGAATTGCTTTCTCTCCCACTATCCTGAAAAACATGTGTTACTTGATTTTACCAAAAAGTGATGTCAGGCTTACTAGACAGCCCTTTTGAGGGCTTTTATTTCTGAAACACACACTCTTATTTCATGTGCTTTGCTGCACTGTTGAGTGTCCCACTTCTGAGTGTATTTAGGAAGTTGAAAGAGAAACTTAAAGAAACCCCAAAGTTGCCATACACACAGCTACTCTTCAAGACGGTAACTGTAACAACTTTCTTTCATCAACTACTGTAACTCACACAGCAAGTGAAAATCATGCTGCAACTTTATCTGCGATTTATTGAAAGGAAGAGAAGTTAGAGACAGACTGGATGAGGGCGAGGGAGATAATTTCAGTCTGCCCAATTGCAGAGGTGGTCCTCACCAGAGAGTAGCCTGGGGCCCATAACCTTCTCTTTTTGCCAGTAAGTGTAAGGAAACAGGGTACCAGAGCTCAGGTTTTTTAATTAACTTAATGAAATCTCTCTCCAGTTCTTCAGTTCTTATTAAAGAAACCAACTGCACATTCCCGTTTGGAAGCAGTGGAGCTAGCGTAACTAATGATGAGATGACTTCCTGTACGCGTTTTGCTTACGTCTCCTCCCAAGAAATCTTAATCAGAGTAATTTGTGCACGTCTTTCCTTAAAGACTTAAGGAAGCTGACACATGGAAAAAATGATTTAAAAACAAAACAAAATAAATAAGCTAAAAAGTAAAAGTTGTATTATTTGTTCCTCAACACATTAAAAGTCTTAAGAAGATATTTAAATATTTAGGTTAAATGCTTACATACCAAGATCTGTCATTTTTCTTATTGAGTAATAATTTATCAAAAATATTACAAATAACAGCTCTGGATACTCTTGATGAGATAAACACCCCTAATTCAATCCAGTTAGCCATCAGAACTGTATAGCAGAACACTTTAACAGATATATCAAAAATATATGTCCTTAATTTTATATAATATCCAAGCAGGAGCTTCATATATAATTCTTAGCAAATTGTAACTCCAAGAAAACTCCAATTACTCTAGACTAATTTCATTTATCTAAAAAAAGTTTATATTTAAATAACAATCTTTTTATAACAAGCTTAAAAACAGGATAATTTGTATGTTTGTGTGTGTGTGTGTGTGTGTGTGTGTGATCATTGATTTCAATTAAAAAGGATTATTTGGGGATTTGAAATTCTGGAATTTATCAACAATTCTAAAGAGGAATAAAATGATACAATTGGAGATTTATGACCCTATGATATAACAACAAGATAAGTTTTACAGCATGTGTTTGGGTCTAAAATTCAAAAATTTTGTTTATTGGGTCTTTGATGTAAGGATAAGCTGGTATGCGTTTTATTTGAAACTCATTATGCTCTAAATATTTAGTTTTGTGCTTATTATGAGCTACATTTTCCTTCCCTCCCCAATGCATATGTTTAGATTCTAACCTGCAACATCTCAGGAGTTAACTGTATTTGAAAGAGATGATTAAAAGAAGGCCATTAGGGTAAACTATAATCTGATACCACTGGTGTCCTTAGAGGAAAGTTGCACGCAGACACAAAAGACAATATGAACATACAGGGAGAAGATGGCCATCTACAGTCCAAGGAGAGAGGCCTGGACAGATGCTTCTCTCCTGATCCCCAGAGGACACCTGTCCACCAACATTGTATTCTTCAGCTTCTAACCTTTATAACTGTAAAGAAACACATATCTGTTATTTAAGCCACCCAGTCTGCTGTGGTACATGAGCATGGCAGTCATAGTGAACAAATTCAATGTTTGCATTAAAGTTAGCTGCAACACAGAAACAGAAAGGTTCTATAGGGAATTCTGTATTGAAAAAGATGCTATGCTGATTTGAAACCAAATTTGAGAAAAATTATGTTCTCATTCAAATTTGGATGTTATATATGAAAATGATTAATATTTAACTGTAAGAAAATAATGGAGATGTGAAAAACATTCTTGGTAGTTGATCACAACAGTTTCAAAATCCACATGCAGTTTTGAATTATAAGAGATTTTAGATACAATCCTCTTACCTTGTTGTAATTCACAAAACTGTCTTAAGTGAGTAAAGTGTCACTGCTTAGTTGAAAATGGCGTTTAAATATATTTGAGCTTCACTAATTGAATTTTGAAGGCTTTTGTAGTGTACTATCTTCAGGTAGTAGATAAAATTAAATTTATCTGTCAGAAAAAATGGAATGAAGCATACAATTCTTGCAGTACTGAAGTTTAAATCAATTTTGTGTTATTAATGAAGTACAATAATAGCATGCTCAGCAAACTTTTCTATAAAGGATCAGACAGCAAAAAAATTTAGGCTTTGCTGATAATATCTCCTAAGTTGCAACTACTTAACCACAAGGCAGCTCATGATAGGTCAATGGGTAGGAGTTGTAGCATGCTCATAAAACTTTATTTATGAAAACAGATGGTGGCTGGAGTCATCTCAAAGGATATAGATTGCAACCCTGTGATGGAGAACAAAATGTGTACATGAAGCAATGCGAATGAAAAATAGCTTTTACTAATGTTGAATTTGATTTTAGGAGAGTCTCCTTCCCCCCTTCTTAAGTTTAAATTTTATTTTCAGAATTTCGTTCATTTAATCCCATTTTAAAATATAAAAAAAGAAAAATCAAACTTCACTGGAATCCCTTTTTTGGTGAGGGAAATTTATAACATTGTTATTTTTCTAAGACTTTGGAAGGTGGAAAGCATAATTTTATTGTTTGTTTATGAATTAGTATGCAATCTCAGTATAATTTTATGTGGCTTTTTCAGACAATATTATACACTCAGAAGGAAATATATTTTTAAAAAGTCAATGGTATAAGAAGTTTGGATAAAATTTACAGGTCACTTAGAATTTTCTGTAGCTTTGTGCAATAATCCCACAGTACATTTCCAACAGTAAAAAGCAAAAGTGCAGGGCTAGAGCAGTGGCTCTGTGGTTACAGCACTTACCTGGGATGCACAACTCCAGGGTTCAAACCCCAGCACTCATATACACAACTAAGTGTCAGAGCAACAAAGGCCATATGAAAAAACGAAATAAAAATGATTCTCTGTCTCACTTTCCTTCTTTTTGAAAAAAAAAACAACAAAAGTTCTACTTTTTTTCTGTATGACAGTTTTTATGTATAGAGTTTGAAGAGTTATACCTTCACATAGGATACCTGCAGATTACCTTATTTTTATTAGATATCTGTTTCATTGATAGCAAAAGCAGAAAAATACTAAATCATAAATTTTATAATTGTCTTGCTCTGTATCCTAGCAAAGTCAAAATGTGAAGAAAGCCTTTACTTGTATTGTAGAATAGACCAAGAAGCAGAAGACAAAGTTCATGCAATGACTGAGTCAGGGAGAAAGAGAGAGATGAGGCAGCTGCATGCACCTAAATGGAAATTTTGAGAAAAAGATATTTAAGAGTATTTGTGGGATGTTTTCCTATATAATGTGTTCAAAATCCTACTTTTTCTATAAGGGAAAAAAGTTCGAAAATCTATGTCATTCTTCTAGTAGAAGTGACTGATTTCTTTTATTTTGAGAGAGAGAGAGAATCAATTTTATTTTAATTTTTCATTTGGGTTTTGTTTCTCTACCACTTCACTGTGTATGCAGTACTGTGAATCAAACCCAGGACCTCACACATGTCAGTCAAGTGCTCTACCTATGAGCCCTTCTTAAATCTCTTTTCATGTTGGAAAAGAGGACATTTTGGATCTGGCGATACATGGAGAACAGTAAAACTCAGGCCTGTTATCATTTAACTTTTTTTAAAATGGGGTGATGATTTCATGAATGAATGTTGCTTTAACCCTTACTCTTAAGGATCTTAGAGACTTATATGGGCAAATCACGTATATAATGGGCAAATCTACCAATGATCAAAGGGAACTTTGGAAGGATTACATTTCTTTTTCTTCTAAGATAAAGAAGGTACTAAGTACCTTCCACACAAGCAGAGGCAGGAAGACACCAGGGAAGATACTTTGTGTGTCCTTCTTCTGTGCTTTTCTTTATTATTTAAAAGTACAACTGAAAGTCCTTGGTTCTTAGCATAAAAATGTAAAGGAATTTTTTCTTTGATTTAACAAGACCACCTCTTATAGATTTCAGAGTTCTAATGTGCATACACAGATAGAGGTCTGCTGAAAGGAAAGGGCCTGATGGTTCCCTAAACCAGTCCTCCCAGGCATTTGCAGCGAAGGGTACTAGACATCTCTTGTCTAGTACCAGGGACATCCAGGGACAGAGAGAGGTGATTAGTTCTCTGACCAAGAATCAGCAGTGGGTTAGCACTTGGCTGAAAGGGGCAAAGTAAGCCAGGGTTGCAGCCTACCTTCATCTTCCTGAGACAGTGGTGGTATTTTTGAGTGGTTCATAGTTGAATGATAGGAGTTACTAGTTATGAAGATGTCTATGAGAGGGAGTAAGGATCTATTTTTTTTCTACATGTATAATTCATGACTATTTTTAAAAAGATAGGGCTAAAGAATCTTCCTAGTGTTCACTTTAATGTCAAAGCAAATGTCAAGGGAAGTACATAGTGGTCCTTCAATTTTTATTTACAGAATTATTTTTACATAGGAGAGGCACTTAAGATGAGTTTAATAAATGGATTTTTACATAGAATTGTTCTGTCAGATGGGACTAAGACTGTATTGCTGTTTCTGTCAGTGAATTCAGCCAATGAAATTATTGCTTCAGCTTCTCTAAATATGGAAACTTTTATTCTAAAACTATTTTCCTTGATGTAGCTTAATACTTTTTATTATCACATAAAATATTACTTTTAAATAGATTCATCCTGAGTGTACTTATGTTGTTTCAAAAGACATATCCCTTTTAAAGATATGAGAAACAGTTTGCTAGAGACTTATTACAAAACCATTTCTCCTGTAACAAGAACATGTAGTTTCACGGTGCTAGATTGCCTGATGTTTCTCAGGTTTAAATGGCTCAGGTAAGATAAAGGAAATTTCGGCCAGGTCAGAAGAGAGAAGAAAAGACTTACCCTTAAGCAGAAGATATAACTGTGTCCCAAGTGTATAAAAGAGGAAGAATTGAGGTATTTCTGGTAACCTGCCTGTTCTTAAAATGAAATTTTAGTAAGAAGAAACCATTAACCATTTGGGGACAGTTTGGGGACATTGATACATGGTCTCCAGGAAAAAATAGATTCAAAAGTCAACAATGCTTATCCAGAAATGTTGAAGGGAACTTAATGAAAATGTTTGACTTTGTAAAACATAGGAGAAGGACGCTGGATATATCTGAATAAAATCAACGACATGTGCTACAAAATGAAACTGCTCTCCCCAAAAGTTGAAATTTCCTGTAATTCTGTTTGCTTGACAATTTTAAATGAGTTCTTTTGTACCTAGAAACACATTCTGTAAATAAGTTATGAAATTCTCTAGTAGTCATTTTGCTATGGTATTAGCATGACATTTGCCACTAATATGATGCAAATATATTGTTTATATACTTAGAACGATAGTAAATTTGATATGACATTAAAATATGTAGCTGAATGCCTCTGGTGTCAGTTCTGGCTCATTTATATAGTCTTTGAATAAATAAATAGCTGAGTTGATGGCACCTTTTAATTTTTTCTTCTACTTGATTTTACTAGATTATTGCCTCTTAGAGCTATTTGAAATATTTTTCTTCATTCACTTACAGCATAAATTAACATGTCATTTCTTCCCATGAATTTTTGAAAGCAGGATATTGACAGTGCCTGTACAATGTACAGCTGTATACACTTTTCAAGGCTTTAAATAAGTCACTTGAAGAAAAATAGGACCATAGGAGCATTTGTCATTGCTGTGTGATTATCTGAAGCTAAAATTACAGTGTTACTATTAGAAAACGAAACAATGCCCCAGTTGCAGTAACATAAAAGTCGATTCTGAAGACATCGATTGCTGTCTGTTATTTATTTTGCATATTATGAAACTGGAGGTGATCATATGACCTTGACAGGAAATGTTTTGGTATTGATCAAGATGTTCCCAATAATCTTTCACATTTGCAACATATACTGACACCTTTTGTTTTTTACACTTGAATAAAATAAAAAGAAAAACTAAATACAATTTTTCAATGGTTGGGTAGAAATATAACTTTATTTTGGGCAAACAATTGATGATTACACTCTATATGTTTAGTAATTCATACCTTGTCATTATTGCACAATTTTGAAATTTTTTAATTCATTTATTTCATATTTCTGTTAGTATTTACAACTTCCATTATTCTATATTTTATTGAATACTATTGTATTTCTCTAAGTAATGGTTCAGTGTGACTTACTTGTGATATAATAAAGCATTCCTGCTTTCTCTGGATTCAAATAGTAAACAATATCAGAATCAATCAATACATTCTGTTATTTAACTCAACTGTTTCTATTGTTCTGCTCAAGATATTTTAGTAATAAATAGATCTGGACCTAATGATTCTTTCTCCAGAAATGGTCTTTCCTGCTACACCTGGACTATAAGACTTTAACCAGTCAGCATAATTTAACTAGCACAACAGTCATTAAGCAGAACAGTGATGCTACTT
>PVKS010022469.1:0-33683 GCA_004027875.1 Aplodontia rufa | reverse complement strand
CATCCTGCTTTCACAGGTGGGAGAACTGAGACTTGGCGACACTGCAGTTTTTCCAACTTTACATAACCATTGTTGGCAAAATTGATGTACCTTCAGATTTGTCCAACATCAAAGTCCATATTCTTTTTTGTTGTTATTTTTATTGACAAGTTATAGATGCATTTGGTTATAAGGTACAAAATGGCAGTACGATTTTTAACACAATGTAGAAAGATTAAAAAAAGTTAACACTTGCATCACCTCAAGTATTTAACTTTTTCACTTGAAGTTTGTTCTCCTAGCAAAATTTGCATGTATAGTGTTCAATTATTAATTACGTTCATTATAAGTTCCCATATAATCCAACGATTATGTTGGATGTTAATGTTTACTTACCTAGAAGATTTTAAATCAGTTTGTTTGGGGTGTCACATGAGAGAAATAATCTATTTGTTGAATTAAGCCCCAGAACCTTTAGAATTTAACTATTATATCAATGGCTAACATCTTAATTTCTTTAGCATAATTGATCAATAGCTTTAAAAAGTGATCAAGAATATGAGCATTAGGGGCAACTAATCTCAAAAAAAGAGAAAATAAATTAAACTTATTTTTCCTATATAACTTTGTATCCTTTTATCATCAGCTCCCTATTCCCTGTACCCCACCCTCTGAAGTCCACCTTTCTGCTCTGCTTCTTTAAGCTCGATTATTTTAGAGTCCACAGGTAAGAACGGCAGGTTTAACTTCCTATGTTTCCCCAGCTCACTTAGCATACTGTTTCATCCCATAGCATATCCAATTTCATCCATGTTGTTGCCAATGACAAAATTTATACTTTTTAAGGTCAAAAGTATTCCATGAAGTATAGAGACCACATTTGCTCTAACCATTTTATACTTTGATAGACACTTGGCTATTGTGAACACAGGAAGCTCAGAAATATAATGTAGCTGTGGCCTCAGAAGGGAGAAAAAACAGGTTGAGTAAACAATTGGAAGTCTCCATGGAGTTCTACTCTGCTATTAGAGAGATCAGTATCATGACATTTGCAGCCAAATGATGGAGATGGAAAAAATAATGCTGAGTGAAATATCCCAGACTTGGAGATTTAAGGGCCAGATGTTTTTCTCTCATATGTGGAAGCTAGAGTAAAAGACAGATTAAAAGTTAGCTAAGCTCAAAAAATGAACTCAACATAGATGAATTTTCATATAAGCAGGGGGAACCATAACTATGAAGCTGGGGTGAGAGGGGAGGGGAGGAAAGGATTAGGAGGGTTATCAATGCAACTAGGAATTCTCAACTCTCATTAGAAGTCCAACTATACACAGGGAGGCAAAGAAGTTTAGAAAATCCAAAACTTAATACACATGTATATGCTTATTTCTATCTATAATATGGGGGTAAAGCAGAGGAGACATGAGAACAAGGAGTGGTTGAAGGGGGAGACCCTGGACTAGGATCGGCCTTCACTTCCTTTGTCAATATTCATCTGTGCATAAATATGTAACGATTCCCTCCAATATCTAAGACTATGTCGAATGAATAAAAAATAATTTAAAAAGAAAAGGAAAAAAAAAGAAAATTCTGCTACAAAGGTTCAGACATCAATATTCCTATATGAGAAGCAGTACTTTTTAACCACCTAGATTCATTGCAATCTTCCTTGGGGAGTCTTTGAAATTAGACGATAGGATTTTCAGCTTATTTTGTCCATGAGATAATGATAAAGTCTCACAAATAGCTATTTTCTCAAGAACATTGTTTGGCTTCTCCTGTGTTAACGTGTTACAGAGGCCATTTCTTCCTGATAGTTCATACCCTTAAAAAAGTTACGATGTGGACACTCCTTTAAATCCTATAATCCATCATCAACAATACTATTAAGCAGTATCTCCCACACTTAAATTGAATTTTAGTGCTCTCCATTAGCGGTCTATGAGAGAGAAATGACAAATAATTTCATGGCTCAAGAGCAGCAGACAGATGAATTCAGCAAAAAGAGGGGCTGGTATCAGCAGGGGGTGAACAGAATGTGTAGCCTTCAAATTAAGGGCATTTGCTTCCCGTCTTTCTAATTGCACAATTTAGTATCACTAAGGGTCATTAGCACATCTTCTTCAGATGAGCATGCACCATTTTCCTGGGCTAAGAAGTCTTCTTGTTGCTATTGTTTCTGGTTGCTGCACATTTGTTTCATGGCAGAGGGGACCAGAACCTTGGAAGATGAAATTCTTCGTTCCAAGATATGAACTAATTTGTCCCTTCTCATTTAAAAGGAAGATGTTCCAGGGTACCTAATTTTATCATCCCTTGAGATTTTTCTTTCTTTTTAAACTCTTCCAAGAATAGCCCATTAGCCTCAGTTTATTGGAAAGATGTGTAAATGCATCAGGGATTTGACTTCTTCACACTATGTCTCTTTTTAATGCATGGAACATCCCCTTAGGACATTATCTGAACTCAGCACAGCTGCTTCTGAATTAGCCACAGAAATAAGGGCAGGATGATTGTCTTATGTAACCTCTATCTATGGGCCCCTGTAGAAAGGACAAACTGGTAACACTGGATGGAGATTTACCCCTCGTTTCTTGGAACAAACTTCTACTCAAAATACAGGGACATAACTCCTGGGATTGTTATCCTTTGATCATCAAATACTTGACCACCATATATGAAAAGGAAATTTAAGACAAGAAAATCTGTGCCATATATATATATATATATATATATATATATATATATATACACATATATATATTTAGCAATAGGTTGTAAAGAAATGTCAAGTTCTGCTGTGCCCATGAATCTCAGAAGAAACTATTCTCATCATTTTCAGCCTCCAGAGAGAGGTTATAATTTCATCAGGGAGCTCTCAGGTCTACACCACCAGTGTACTACATCCTCCACCAGAAAATCAGGTCACCTCTTCCAGAGTACACCAGAGTATTATAGTTAATCTATCTCTTTAAAAAAAAGTCTGGTACTAATGGATGTTTACATGTAAAGAACTGAAAATGATCTCCTACCTCAAATCATACACAAATATTAACTCAAAATTGATCAACCACTGAAATACAGGAACAAGAAGAAAACATGGGGAAATATTCATGACATTGTATTTGGCAATCTTGTTTTAGAGATGAAACCAAAAGAACAAGCTACAAAAGAAAACAATATATACATTCAAAATAAAATTTTAAATTTCTGTACAGTGAAAGGGAGAAAATACTTGAAAATTACATGGGATAAAGGCCTAGTACTGATCATACATAAAGAACCCTTACAATACAAAAAGAAACCCAATTAAAAAGCCAGTAACAGATTTGCCTAAATAATTTCTCCAGAGAAGAAATAAAAGTGGTCAATAAGCATATGAAAAATATGTTCAACATCAACAACAATAATAACTAAAATACAAAGTCTCAGAAAATAATGGGATAGCAAAGTTGCAGAGAAATGGGAATTCTCATACATTGCAAGTAGGAAAGTAAAATGCTATAGTCACTTTGAATTTTAGTATTAAAGAGTTAAAGATAGAACCTAGTAATATGACCTAATAATTCCAATTCTTGGTATACCCCAAAGAATCAAAAGCAGATAAGTAAGAAAACATTCATACAGGGATATTCATAGTAGCATAATTCATGATATCCAAAATGTGGGACCAACCTAAATATCCATCAGTGGATAGACAAGATGTTGTGTATACATACAATGAAATATTATTCAACCATAAAAAGAAACAAAATTCTAAAACCAGGGTGGTCACTTTTACCACTTCCATTCAACATAGTTCTAGGAATCTTAAACTAGGCAATTATGGAAGAAAACAATGAAGGTAATCTAAATTAAAAAGTAGAAATTTAAACTATTCCTGATGGCAGATGATATGATCTTATAGGTGAAAACCCTAAAGATTTCACCAAAACCTGTTGTAGATAATACATGAATTTAATAAAGGTATAGGACAAAACATTAATATTTAAAAAGTAATAGCATTTGTATATAGCAAAAATGAACTGGTTGGAAAAAAAATGAAAGTAATGCTATTAATAGCCACAAAAATACCTAGGAGTAAATTTAACCAAGGAATTATATAAGATTTCTCTAAGTAAAACTACAAAGCACTGATGAAAAGAAATATAGTTGAGGACACAAAAATTGCAAAGGTATTTCATACTTATGGATTGGAAAAATTGATATTATTAAAATGTCAATACTGTTCAAAATAATCTAGAGATGCAATGCAATCCCCATCAAAATGCCAATGATACTCTTCACATAAATAAAAAATAAATTGCAAAATGCAAATGGAATCACAAAATATCCTGCATAGCCAAATAAATCTGGAGGTAAAAGAACAAACCTAGAAGCATCACAATACCTGACTTCAAAAGACCTTCCAAAGTTACAGTAATCAAAACAGTGTGTTAATGACGATAGGAAAAAAACAAAAAAACAGACCAGTGGAATAGAATGGGAAATCCAGAAATTAATCCAGATATTTACACCCAACTGATTTTCAACAAAGAATATGCACTGCGTAAAGGACAATCCCTTCACTAAATGGCGATATGCAGAAGGAGACTGGATCCCTGACTCTCACATACACAAAAATCAATTCATTAAAAGTAGATCAAAGATGTATATATAAGTCCTAAAACTATAAAACTATGAGAGGAAAACACTTTGAGACACTTTGATAAAGGCAAAAAATGTTTTGGTTAAGACCCAAAAGTACTGAAAACAAAGGAAATTAGACAAAGGAGGTCTAAGAAACACAGCAAAGGAAATAACAGTGAAGAGACCACATAAAGTATGGAATATGGGCTGGAGCAGTGGCTCAGCGATTACAGTGCTTGCCTGGCATGCCTGAGCATGCAAGTTCAAACCCCAGCACCACGCACACAAGGAAGTGTCAGAGCCACAAAAGTCACAGGAAAAACTAAATAAAAATTGATTCTCTCCACTCATCTGTGGAGGTGGGGACTAGACCCTGGACAGTGAGAAAGTTTGTCTATTAGCATGTGTTAAATCCAGATAAGAAATAATGTTTTACAACCTAATACTTTTTTTAGAGATATTGTGGGAAGGGGAAGGGCAGGATAAGGGAGGGTAATTGGGGGGGGGCACCCCTGGGGATAATTGCAATATCCAGACTATATACACATTTTATATTACTTTGTTAAAAACTTGTATGGTATTATGGTTGTTCAAAAATAAAAAAAAATTGATTCTCTGCTCACTATCCCTCTCTCTTTAAAAAAAAAAAAAGGAGGGAATAAAATATTTAAAAGATTTGCAAACTATGCATCTGACAAGGTGTTAAAAATTCAGATTATGTAAGGAATGAAAAAACCTGAGCAGCAAAAACAAAACAAAGAAAAAAAATCCATTTGGAAGATGAGCAAAAAGCACAGAAATTTTTTTAAGAAGACATATAGATGACTAAGAAGTTCGTGAAAGTGTTCAACATTACCAATCAACAAAATGGCAATATCAAAACTACACTGAAATATCATCTCATCCCAGTTAGAATGGCTGCCATCAAAAGACAAAAGCAAAATCAAAAACAAACACAAGATAAAATACTACCAAATGCTGCTGAGGATATGGAGAAAGGGGAATTCTTATATACCATTTTCAGAAACATAAAATTTGTACAACCACTGTGGAAAACACTATAGAGGTTTCTCAAGAAACCTAAACATAGATCTACTATATGATCTAACAATCCCACTACTAGGTAACAAAATATATGAAAGGAAATTAAATCATCCTATTGAAGAGATACCTGCAAATCCATGTTCATTGCAGCTCTGTTCACAATAGCTAAGGTATGGAATCTACCATTTTGCCCATCAACGGATGGGTAAACAATCCCCCAAATGGGTACATATACACAAGGAAATATTATTCAACCATAAAAAATAGTAGAACCCTGTCATTGTGGCAACATGGATAACACTGGAGGACATTATGTTAAGTGAAATAAGCCAGACACAGAAAGATAAAAAACACATGCACTCACTCATTTTAAAAAGTTGATCACATAGAAATAGAGTAGAAAAATGATGCTGAAAGGCTATCAATGGTAGAGAGGAGAGAGGAAAGAGTGAGGCTGGGTGGGTGGATACCAAAATTTATAGTTAGATGGAAGAATTATAGTTATAATGTTCCATAGTACACTAAAAAAAGTCTCTAACAATTTATTATCTATTACCAAATAATGAGAGAAGACATTGAAATTTACTAACACTGGAAATGATAATTTTTAAGGAAGATAAAAATGCTAAATTGACCTACATTGAGCATTACGCACTGTATTGAATTGCAATATGTACACTGTAAATAAGTACAGATGTCGTATGTCAATTAACACAAATGAACATGTACTATAAAATGAATGAATTTTAAAGATATAATGCCAAGTAAAAGAAACCAAACACGGAAATTCACATACTGCATGATTTCAGTTACGTCAAGCATCCATCAGGTAAATCCATAGAAATGCACCCTGCTGCTGGGTGCAGGGAAGAGGGAGAATTTGGGACACATTGCTTAATGTATATGGAGTTTTCTTTGGAGGTAATGAAATGCTTTACAGCCAGATAGAGCTAATTGTTTGCACAACATTATATGCTAAATATTGCTGATTTTAAATACACTTTAAGTGGTAAATTTTATGTTATGCAAACTTCCATCTTGATTTAAAAAGTAGACTGTGTCGGTTCACTATCCCATATGTGTCGCCATCTGCTGACAGCTGACCAGAGCTCCTAGCACTCACACTTTGTATTCCCTCTCCTGTCCCAAAACAGCTCATCACGAGCCCCCCAGCACACCCCTTCAGTGGATGCATTAAGTGTCTGATTCTTTTATCTCCAACTTACCCATGCTGACCTCACCTACAGACTGTGGCATCCTACAGGCGGGGAAGTTTTACAGTGCCATCCACTATCAATGAAGTACACACCAATAAAGAGCCCCAAATAACCAGGGTAGGTGGCATAGCTTCTAAATAAAAATGTGATACACTTGTGAGAGGTCACAAAGCAGAATATGGCAGAGCCCCAAAAACACAGCAGATGGTGGTTCAGACACAGCTGCTGCCACTGGCCGTGGGGGAGAAGGGGGACTTGCTGATTACCATGAAGATCGGGGACGGGGAGGATCTGCTTAAAAAGAATGTTTCAAGGGCATAAAGAATGTAAATAGCTCCTTCACATATAAAGTACAATAGAAGGGTTATAACATAAGACTTGGGGTGATGGCATGAGAGTTGAAGGCTGATACAGTGTGTGACCTTTAGCTTAGGTACATTATAACTGTGGAATTTGGAGGTCAGAGTTGAGTACCCTGCTAAGGTAATCACCGATGACACTTCGGAATCTAAAAGAAACAAAGAAAAAAGTTTCCATGATAAAGCAAGGACTACAGCTTTTCCTGAACCTAATGGAGTGGAGAACCTAATTTAGTGACTTCCTAGGACTCTACATTTGGTCAGGCCCACCCCTTTCTGCAAAATTGCAGAGAAAGTCTTCTGGCATCTTGCAGGGGAAGGAGGTCTATGCCTGTCTTCTACACACCCCTAGCATTTGCAGAGCTGTGACCCATTGTCTGATCTTTGGTCATATTTTTAAAGTATCCCCTCCACGGATTCTGTGATTCACTGAAACTCACACCAGATTAAACAGTGTGATATCATTTGTTCATTAGTTAACACTGTATTCTGGGTCTGTCAGTTGTCTTCTGGAATTCACTCTTTGAGCACGGTGGGGTTGCTCACTTCAGAGATGCCCACTTTTTAAAATTTAAGATGAACAAATATAATATTCATTTGATTCCAGACGCTGGGCTAAATGCTTTAAAATTATGAAGTCATATTAATACATGAATAATAAAATGTGCTTCAGCTATCTTTTTCTCTCACCAACATCAGAGACTTTAGGAATTAGCATGATGAATATTGATTATGGATTCTCATAGATGAAATGAGTAGTATTCAAAATGTTCAAGATGACTAGAAAATTGTACAGGAAAGATCTCATTTTAGCTGGAACATCTAATCAGGTTTGTAACCTTTTCTCCAGGGATAGCACTTGAGATTTGATCTCTAAATAGCCCAGCTAATGTCCAGGAAAGTGTCCAGCTAGAGTTCAAGATTCTGATACATAATAATTACTCTACTGATAAAAGAATCCTGCCTTTATAATATCATTCTATGGAGCTTACATGAGATTTCTATACAGGATTGTTTGGATGACCCTTAATGACAGAAGACTAGAATTCATCGCATTTACAGTGGAGAATGCAGGGATTGTTGGATGATTGCTTGCTAACGAATTCTTCATTAATAATCATTCATATATGGAGAAGAATTAGGTCTGAGACTTGTTTGCATTATAATCTTGTAACAGGATTGCAGAACTAACATGTATCATTATCTACCAGGGGGGAAAAATGACTCAAATTAGCCAGTTTGCAACTTGCCACTGCCAGGCCTGAACCTGGCCCTCCAGCAAAAGTGTCCCTTATAACAGCTGTGGTTGTATTCACCCACCACAACCGTGAGACTGCCTAAGGCCCTCTGCCCCTACAGAATAGTAACACTGGTGTCTTAGAAACGTGGTTAAAGATTCCATTGTTCCCCATGGGCCTTTTTCATAGAACTTTTCTGTGGCAAGGATTAGAGTTGCAACACTTGCTCCTTTCTTGGGATTCAGAGACAGCCATCATTTCTCCTGTAACAGCAACTACCCCACTACGGCCCTACTACGGCCACAGGGAAATGCGTGAATACTCTGACCCCACCCTACAAGTCGTACCCAGACTCTAAGACGGTGCCATAATCCCTGTCTCCTGGTAATTACACCCTTGTGGAGTTTTTCTATGTTGAACCAAGGTCGTTCTGTGAACATAATAGAACACAACAGAAATAATGGTATGTGTGTCCTTTTCAAGATTACATAATAAAAGTCACTTCCATTCTGCTTAGTTTCTGTATCAATTCTATGGCTATGAAAATAAATTTCCTATAACCAAGTGTAGGATGGTTTTGACTCCTGGGAAAAAGTTGTAGTGTCACACAAAAATAAATAAAATAAGAAATAAAGGGGGGGGGGTTGTCCCAGAGATCCTGAGATTGAGGGACAGCATTGAAGATCGAACACTACCCAGGCAAGTCTAGAATTCCAGGTGCCTGACTATTATTCTCACAATCTGTCCCTTATCACCTAGAAAAGAGAGATGGCTGTTATCACTGTTTGGTAAGGATTCAGCAAATTCATGGATCCACAGAACTACTAATTATAGTGTTGGCTGGGAATAGCCTAAAGCACTTTTGTTCGGGGGAGGTCGGAGCAGAGATATCAGGATTAGGTACCAGCACGATTATGTAATGGGAAGTTACCGGATATTATGGGTCTGGTAAGTTATTGTGTACCTTTGAGAAAACCACACCACTTTCTCTCTATGAGTTTTATCATCTAACATATGTAATAATCTATGCCTCATATGTTTCATAGATTTTTTTTGAGAGAATAAAGAGTTAAATTATGTGAGAGTGTTCTGTGAACTACGAAATACTATATAACTATGAAAGATTTTTATTATTCGCCCATACCGATTCAAAAAAATAAACTCAAATGTAAATTTACAAATTAGAAAGTCATTATGTGCTAAAAACATTGTTCTAAACTTAATTAAATTAGAACAATGGTTCATTTGTCAATGTGTATACACGCGAAGTATCCAAATAGTAACACTATACTATGTAACTAATGAACAGGAATAGACCAAAATGATAGGTTTGTTATGTAGCAAAAGCAACTACCTATATATTAGTCCAGTCTTAATAACCATATTCAGAATTCATTTTTAGACACACTGGAGATTAGTGCCTTATTAACACCTGGCTTGTTTTAAGTCCCTTACAAATGTTGCTAAAATGCGTATGAACTTTTTATTTGCATTACACTTCACAGTTTTCACAATGCTTTTAATGCCTTTTCTCATTTGATTATTATAAAGTACTTCACAGCTAACTAGATCACAATTGTCTCCAGTGTGTATATAAATGACGAGAGTGCCGTTCAGAAAGTATGAATGTCATTTCAAGGTAATTCAACTATTATTCACTAGTGTTACAGTGATGCCGGTGTTGTGGATGTCAGGATCGTGTCCTCTCGGAGTTGAAGAATGAAACTGAGGGACACCGAGGCAAGCGTAGTAGATGGATTTTATTATAGAAAGTAAAGCACGGGGAAAAGAGCAGACTTCCCCCAGAGTGGGGGAAGGGGACAGAGCTGATGAGGCAGTGAGCTTTGCCCCTTTCATATGACGTCCTCTCCTGGATTGGTCACTGCTTCCCTGCCCCTGTACCTAGCACACAGGTGCGGGGAATTCTGGTCCAGTCTTTGTTCTATGCCTTAGGAGTCAATAGAAAGAATGTGGTTCCTTGCTTAGCAGCAGGGAGTGTCTGCATCTGGGCCTATCTTGTCAGACACTCATTAGCATCGGGGGATGTCTTTGCCTTCTCAGGAAGGATGACCTCCTTATCAACCCACATTGCTCTGCCTACACTGAACTGCCTAACTTTTTCTGCCTCAACAGCTGGGACTCACTTTTAGGATTTCTCACTTCAAGTTGCATGTACCTCCTCTTACACCACAGATATTGTGAGACCTAAGGGAGACCGATCTTGATTTTTCAGCTTCTCTTCCCACCCTACCAAGCACACTAACAGTCATGCTTCCTCTCAGCAAACCAGCTTACATCACCATGGATAGATCCACTGAGTTCCCTTTGGTCCTCTTTGAATTGGAGTACCCTTGGAAATCATGCCTTCTCCCCCAGATAAGAAGTGAAACATTCTGCCAAGACTGACCTTTGTATGTTCTGGTATTCCATGGAGTCTTGTTGGAAAAACCATTTACAAAGGAGCTACAAGAATCATGGTCCCCCAATTTGTCCCAGAAATAAAGTAGGACAGGGCAAAAGGGATTCTGCACATTCAAAAGAAGACCACAGGGCAGCAAGAAGACTTCAAACCCTGGGATTTATCTCCCCGTGAGACTCATAATCAAGAGAAGACATAAATTTCCTTTTTCTTGGGGCTGGAACCTTCGGCAGTTACGGCACTTGCCCAGCATGCACAAGTTCACGGGTTCAAAGCCCAGCACCCACTTACACAACTTAGTGTCGGAGCAATGAAAGCCATGTGAAAAACTCAATAAAAATTTATTCTCTCTCTCTCTCTCACTGTCCTTCTCTCTTGAAAAAAAAAATCAACCGAGGATTCTGGGAATTTGGTATTACAATACCAGGATTATGTTTTTTAAAAATTTTTCCTTTTTCTTCCTTTCTTTATTCATAGTTTTAGGGATTTGGCATATTTTCAGTACATTTTTTCTCGCCACGTCTCTTTTACTTCTTACCGTCCAGAAGCTGAGATTCACAATTACGAGAAGGGGACCCCTGTTTGTCAGACCTTTGTTTTGGACCCCCAAACTCACCATTGTTGCCTGAATGAAGCGGCTGTACCGTGAAGAGTAGTGTGGGAACCTGCATTGATCTCCCTCACCCCCTAACCGGGGAGGTTTCCATCCTCCCAATTGTAAGCATGATCAGGAAATAATTGCATGAGCCTGCTTCTCCGCTCTTTATTTTTGTTGCTATTTATAATAGAAAAGAAATATAGCTTCAGTGATTCTATTGACTCCACACAACAGAGATAAGCCCACGGGACGGTACTGCAGATTTCTTCAGGGAATATAATGGCTGAGAGAAGGAGGTGCTGTTGGAAGAATTTGTTTCTGAGAAATAGTTTTTCATTTGCTGGGGGGATGGAAAGCAATGGGAAAAAGTAAATATTCATAAGAAGGTTTTTTAAAAAAAAAGCAAAACCAAGGGCTTAAGGATCAGGCTGCCAATAGAGGGGGGTTTATTCTGTGGGACAAGAAGATTTGAGAGACATTAGGTACACACCCCTCTGTTCATAGACCAGTAGTCCTAAACTTAAAGAAGCTTTGACTGAAGAGAAAGCGAAGTTTTCATATACTGTTGGTGGGAATGTAAAATAGAACAGCACTTATGGAAAAACAGTGTGGAAGTTCCTCAAAAACTAAAAATAGAATAACCCACCAATCTCACTAGCAGACGTCAATTCACTGAAGAGACATTTCCACTCCCAGGTTTATTGCAGCATTATTTACAATAGCTGAGATGAAGAATCACCTAAGGGTTCACTGAAGTCTGGGACACAGAAAGAAAATACGGTGTTCGTACAGAGTGGAATACTATTCAGTTATAAAAATAATGAAATCTCCTCCCTTGTGGCAGCATGAATAAGCCTGAGAGAGAGAGAATAGACACAGAAAGACAAATAATTTCTCACTCTATATTCAGAAGCTAAAAAAATTGACTTCACATGTGGACAGTAAAATAGGGGTTACCAGAAACTAGAAAGGGTGTGGGTAAGTGGGGCAGAGAAGCTTCGTTTAAAGGTTACAGAGTCACAGCAGATAGGAGGATTATGCTCCAGCATTCTGTAGCACTTTAGGATAGCTACAGTTAAAAACGTGCTGTATCCTGCAAAATAGCTATAGAAGAGGGGTTAGAATGTTCCCAACAAAACAAATGATAAATAGTCGAGGTGATGAATATGCTAATTGCTCTGATTTGATTATTTATGAATTTTTATATATATTGAACTATCATCCTGTACTCCATAAAAATGCACAATTAAGCACAAGTTAAAAATAAATAATGTTTAAAAATGAATTTCAGGTAGAGCATCTATTTATAAGTCAGTTATTCGCAGTAATTTTCCAGAGAAATACTACTACAAAGGAGAGTTAGCTAGCTTGAACGTGTCATAAAAGCCTATTTTATTCCACATGCTCCTACACATTGAAGCTAAATAATACTCACACAGGCATTTAAAACTATAAAATTCAAAAACATTGTACATGTATATATACATGAACATCTGTAACTGGGGGCAATGTAGTGGAGATATGAGACTAGGGAGTGGCGTGAGGTGAGGAGCAGGGAGTCCTGGGTAAGGATTGGATTCAAGTCACATTGTCGTTACCTACCCGTGTATGAATATGTAACAATGAATTCCTTCACTAGGTAAGACTACATTGCACCAATAAAAGAAAAAGAAAAGAATTTTAATAGATTACAATGTCTCTAAAGGAAAATGCCTTAAGCATCTAAATCAGAAAACCCTTACTTCTCCAACCAAAGGCTAAATACATATAATTCACAGGGTTTAGGCAAAACAGTAAATATTGGGAAAGCCATAATCACGAGAAATTTTAAAGACAAGTAGTGCTTAACAAGTTGTGTATCCAAATTCAATATATTCCAGTAAATGCTCATTGACCACATTTAGGTAAATTAACTTCAGCTTGCTTCTCCTTTTCCATAATCCCCAGTTTATACATCCACTCAGGTTGGTGTCACTTGCATTCCAAAAACAGGCATCAGATTACATAGCATGACAGAGAAGTGGATGTGAGGTTCATACTGCATATCTTAGTCCTTTTGTGCCACCATAATGACAACAATAATAGCTTATTTGGTTTATAGTTCTGGAGGCTGTGAAGGCATAAGTACTACATCATGGAGGGGTGATGGAGTGGTAGAAGGGCAGACAGCATATACGTGAAAGCCAAGAAACTCAGTTGTTTTTAATAAAACCTGCTTTCAGCTATAATGGCATTTATCCATTCATGACAGCTCTTCCTGCACATTAGGCCCACCTCTTAATGTTGTAATAGCAATTAAAGTTCAACCTAAGTTTTGGAGGGCACAACCATTCAAACCACAGAAGTGCATACAGATGTTTTTGACTCTTTTTTGGTACCTAGGCAACCTTATGTTTGATACCCTAGGAGATTATTGAACCTCTGAGTCACTGGAACAAGATAGAACTTTTTAAAGTGGCCTTATGCCTTCCCCCTGGGGTCACTGAACTTGCCTTTCAGGCTGTTCATTTCCTTTAGATGGGTCTTGTGCTCACTAATAGAAATGTGGTCTTTACTTTTGGGGGCTCATTTAGTGATCTGAAGCATGTTCATCAGCTATTTAATTTAGTTGTTCCAATCCCACTATGAGCCCTATTCACCCTTCTTCTAGGATAAGGTCAGTGTTGGGGCTATGTTCCTTCTTCTGCAAAAGCCCACAGCCAATGCACATCTTCTCTGTTTCAAGGTTGGTGACTGCCACCATAGATTTCAATGGAGATTATAGACATATCCAACTTCATACTTTTAGGCAGAGGAAAATGTCTAATTCCAGCTCACTCACAGATGATTAACCTATCCATGGCCCAAGAAATGATTAATCCAGCACCATCCAATTTCTGTACTTTTGGAGGTTGATTTACGTGTTCTCCCACCAATCCCAGAATGTTTAAAAACCTCTTCATCTTCAGCTAACAGACTTCATTTTAACCAGAGCAATGAAGGTAATAAATAGTCTTCAAGCAGATGAGTTTATGACACTCAAAGAGTTGGTGAGAAACATAACCATGGCCAATATCACTCTGTGGCCAAGCCCAGGTCTCCTGGTTGTGCCTTTCATGGGACTGCAGAGACAGAGCTCAGTTGAGTTCATAAAACACTACGACTGAACTTGCTTGAGCCTGTGTTGACATATTTCACTGTATAATAATTGTGGATTTTATGCCAATTTTTGCAAAGTATATGGGGTGCAACAAGTTTGAATATTTTAAAAATATTCTGGTATTAAAAAAATTGTGTGGTGACATTTGGTAGTCAGTTTTCCATCACTACAACAGATAACTTAGATTAGCAACTTTTAAAGAGAAAAGATTTATTTTGGCCCACAGTTCCAGTTCATGATTGGTTGACTCTGTTGCTTTGGGGCTCTAGCAATGCAGCATATGCTGGGAGGAGCACATGATGGAGAAGAACCTAATTCTTGAACAAGAAGCCCAAGAGAGAAAGAGAAAAACCTCAGAGAAGGAGAGGGGGCTTTCACTATTCCCTTCAAGGATACACCCCCAATGACCTAAAGATCTCTCACTAGACCCCACCCTTTAAAGGTTCCACCACCTCTCAACAGTCCCACTGTGGAGATCTAGCCTTTAACACACACACCTCTGGGGAAAATTCAAGATACAAAGTAGAGCAGAGCACAAGATCTGCAAGTATCTGTTTCCTTCCCAATATGTCAAAACTCCCACCTAATCTTATGGTGATAAGTGAAAATAAATGTGAATGTTAATGTAAATGTAAAAAGTTAGAGTTGGGATGTAAAAGTGTTGTTTATACTTATATCTAGTCCTATATTACAGCCTCAATGAAATCCAAAGCTATATTCCTTTTTCTATATCACTTTCTATATGTGGCTATATGCTAAATGCAGACATCAACATATTCATAAAGAGAGATAGATGTGAAACCAGTTATAAATGTGTTTTTAGCTTTTTCTCCCCAGTACAGATGACTTTGTATCTTAAACCCCTCTAGTGAGCTAAGCTTTGCTTTAAAAAGCTGGTGCTCCAAAAATAAGGACTGGGCTGAGTCATCGAGCCCTGTGTTTAACGGAGGGAGATGGTAGAGAAGTTAGGGAGGTCTTTCCAATAAAGATGCACTGAAAATGTGAGGATTTTTATCGAGGGCTGGTAACCTATGGCCTGCAGTCTATTTCAAATAAAATTTTATTAAAACACAACCACAACCATCATTTAGATATTGGCTATTGTTGCGCTGGTGTGACAACAGCAAAATCATATAGGTGCAGTAGAGACTGTACTGGGTGTGAAAACCTAAAATTTCACTGTTATAGCTTTTCATAAATAGTTTGCTAGTCCCTGCTTTGCTAACATCTGCAGACATGACAGATGTTCCACATCATTCAACATATTGATTCATCTTGGCACTATAACACCCTATGAAGTAGGTGTGGTTTGTATTTTATGTCTCATTTTCTGATGAGGAAAGGTTCAGAAAAGTTATATGATTTGTCCCCTGTCAGTCACCTAGAAGTAGCTAGCCAAAACTGTCATTAAGAGTTTTAAATACATATCTCATTTTGTGTGTGTGTACTCTGCTATCTCTTCTTTTGGGTAGAAGCCTTCCTGTTCTGTCTGCTTGAGGATGAAAAATATAGATTCAACTTATCAGAACTGCCCTTTCTTAGATTCAGGCATTTACTAAAGAGATTGTAAAGAACACTGTAGCAGATTACCAAGTACTTGCTCAGCCTCTTGCTAAAAGAATTAGGGTAAATCAGTTCTTCTCAGTCTGATTTCCCCATTTGTAATATAAATGGGTAACTATTTAAAAAGAAAAGAAAAGGAAACTTAAATCATTGACAGCTTCAACCTTCTGTAAAAAAAATCCATAATCTTCACTTTCTGATAGTCCCATGTGGCACCAGCGAGCAATGGCAGGGAAGTCATACAAGGAGCTCAATGAGAGAGCAGGCGGCAGGAGAGGGCAAAAGTCCTGCACTCTCTTGTCCTGGCTTTCTCTTGTCCTGGATCTTCTCGCCCTTTCCCTGGATCTCTTATATTGCAACTCTCTGCTGCTGGCCCCAAATGTTTCCTAGAAAACTGCAACTCTGCATAGAGTCTGGTGAGGGGGCTGGTGTCTATATAAAAAAGGGACAAAAAGAACAGTCACATATTTTGTTACCAGAGAGCCTTTCATTTTTTCTCTTTTAATGGAAGTGCTATTTTTAAAGTCCCCATCAGCCTGCAAGTGCATGTGCGGCAATTGTCCTGAACATATTTGAATAATGTCTCTGCGTCCCTCTGCGATGTGGTGCAGAACGGCAACTTTGTACTTTGCATTTTTATTGTGATGAAGATATTTTATGACAGTATTTAAATCTTAGCAAAAAAAATCCTGAAAACAAGACATTTCCAGACCACTTATGCAAAAGGAAAGTGACCCAGCTCCCTCTCCCCTTTGGAAATTCGGATCGTGGTAGGGCTGGTCTCTGTGGCTGTGAGGAACCCTGGCAAATCTGTAGAAGTTGGTGACCATTATATTGGGAGCCCCAAGTTGCCTTATTTAGCCTTCTGTCCGCCAGCTGCATCAGGAACAACCTTGGGGTAAAATTAGCAATTCCAAAATCTGTCCCAATGATCTGTCATCTTCATTTCTCTCCACTCTCAGTTTCCTTTACCTACTGGGGTTGAATTTGCCTTATGTGTTTATGTCAGGCTAGCTCCAGCTAACAGAGAGATTGAAATATGACAGGTAGTTGGAAAAATATTGGAGGAGCTGAAAATTCAAAGAGGTGATTGTGAAACAAATCAAACATCAAACAACGGCATAAAACTCTTACCATAAAACATTCCCCAGGGCTAAAGAAACCCAGGAGGTATATGGTATTCACAGTGCCTAAGAGCTAAAGCTTCCCCCTGAAAGCTGGGATCGCTTCAGTAGTTCCTATGGAAGCTGGGCCAAGGAAAGGGATTGCTTGAAGGGAACTGGAAACATGGAGGCGACAAAGTCCCACCCAGCAACTTCGAAAGCAAAGGGATTGGGGGAGAAAAATTCCCTGATGTCTCCCTTCCTTCTATTCCACAGTCTTTACAACAATTTCCACTGACTGGCTCAATAAATTAGCAAGAATGTCTGTAAAACTTAGTTTTCACAGGTCAGCTTCTTGGAGCACAAACCAGAGTAGAAAACAGGGTGGGGAATTGAATTGAGACAACAGACAAAAAATGGTATTTCCAAGATGAGAGTGATTCCCCTAAAAGAAGTCTTCATTGTCCTGGGAAATGTTCCTTCTATACATAGGATGTATGACTGAAGATGACAGAAATGGAGCAAAGTAGAACCGATAAGACTATGGAAGCAGGCCTAGGCCATTGGGGCTATGCTGATGTCTGGTGGGTGACAAACTGATGTATTGCTTGAACAAGGTTATAGCAGGGATGTAAATTGTAGGAGCCTCGTATAATCAGACATAAAGACTGCTTTCTGATTTCTGGTTGCCAGCTGATTTTTGTGCTAGATTGTAGCTATCAGCTAGTGGTTTAATGGGAATGCTTTATGGAGAAGGGGTTAGCAAGCTGTAAACCCAATGTTTAGGTGCCAATCAAAGAGTTTAAGCTTTGGTCCTGCTCCAAGAAGTGCCAACACATATCTGATCCTTTACGAAGAACCAATATATTTCAAGTATCATACCCTCTAGGCTTGCAAAAGCCATCATCACACAGCAAGCTTCATTCAGATAATTACCCCCATTGCCTGCCCACTTGCCCCTAATCTCTTTTGCTTGGGTTTGATTTCAGACAGATCTATGTTCATAGCAGCCCAATTTACAATAGCTAAATTATGGAACCAACCCAGATGCCCCTCACTGGATGAATGGATCCAAAAACTGTGGTACATATATACCATGGAGTTCTACTCAGCAATTAGAAACAGTGATATTGCAGCCTTTTAAATTAAATGGGTGGTGATGGAAGAAATCATGCTGAGTGAAGTTAGCCTAACCCAGAGAGTCTTCGCTCATCTATGGAGGTTGGAGCTAGACCCTGGCCAGTGTGAAAGGTGATCAACCTTATGTGTTAAACCCAGCAAAGGTGTAGTGACTTACAACCTAGGGCATTCATAGAGGTGTGTCGGAAAGGAGGAGAAGGGGGGCAAGGGGGAGGGGTAAGGGAGGAAATTAGGTGGGGCTCTAGGGGGTAAATCTAATTTTAAGAATATATACATATCATATTGTTTCATTGGAAGCATTTTTGATTACACAATAACTAAATTTCTTAATAAAAATATAATAAAAAATTTTGATTTTTGTCTCCACTTCTGACTCCTACAGACTGTTTTTCTGTGCTGCTTCTGATTTAGTTTCTGCAGCCCTGATATTTCCCATTTTCTTGTCTATTCCAGATGCTGGGCTTGCAGAATGCATCTCTCATCCCTGCCCTACCTCTCCTGGCCAACCCTAGCTGCACATTAGGGTGCATCTGAAAAGCAAAGGGGCTGTTGGATAGGCTGGATACACATGGAAGGGGTCAGGGAAGAACGAGGTTCCTAGTACACTAGATTTAGGGCCACTGGGGAGGATGTGACTATCAATGGACTTAAAGTGTTACCTGTTTCACACATTACTGATTTCCTCACTTATTCTTCCTGTTGCAAAATCTTTTTTTTTTTAAGAGAGAGGGACAGTGAGAGAGTGAGAATCAATTTTTTAATTTAGTTTTCATGTGGCCTTCATTGCTCAGACACTTAGTTGTATGTGGTGCTGGACTTCGAACCCACATTCTCACGCATGCCAGGCAATCATTGTAACTGCTGAGCCACTGCTCCAGCCCCAGTTCCAAAGTCTTGATCACTTTATGTTTCAAGAGATTCTTTGTCAGTGTTTGAGGTCAATAAATCAAACTTTCTATATTTGGATATTAATTCCATCATTGACTACCACTGTGACTTCAGAGAGTATTTTTTCCTAAGTTTCAAATCCTTCCTCTGTGAAAAGAGATATAATATTAGTACCACCCAGACAGAGTTGCAAAGAGAAAAATTAGGGTGATTTTATTGAGCTTCACACAATAAATGTTCACTAAACATTGATTGACATTTTCATTACCAACATCATCGTTATCATCCAAGACTGAGCAGTACAGTCTTTCTAGCTCTCTACTCCCTAAGCACTTCCCACAATAACATTAACAGCTTGTTTTAAAAAATTTTATTAACACTCTACCAGACAAAAGATAGCAGGCACCACATTTTACAAAATTCTGTAGAAATCTTTAAAAGTTCTCATCCTCATTGTCTTTATTCTCATTCTCAATAATTCCTCAACCTTTAGTTTCTTTTGGATCGCAGCAGATTTTTCTGGCCTCTTATATCTATTCCATCTAGAAACAAAATATCTTTGGCTCTTCTTCTAGTCTCTTTTGTGCCTCATGAAAATCTCTCTCTACAGTATCCACATTCAAGTTCAAGTTTGCGGTTCTCTAAGTCTCCTTTGTAGATTTTGCCTAGCTTCCAGGCTTCCTCCACTCTCTTGTGAACTCAGTTTCCTAATGTTTCCAAAAAGAATAACACATACCTTTACAGGAATTTGAAGGAAAGAAAGTGATATTATTTATAAAAATCCTCAAACATGGCTGGTCTCTACACTGTCAGCTTCTCACCACAGTTGACCTGTGGGCACATGCCCTTGCCTGTCTGGTATATTGTTTACCAGATCAGGACCTAAAGATGCAAAGGGATAGCAAGTAAAACATTTGCTTATATCTGGGCAATCTTGGGTTCCTTATTGGTAGTGAAATCAGAAGCTATGTTGCCAGACTTTTAGCCCAGTGGATTTTTGAACTGACATACTTGTGAAATGATAAACAGCCAGGCATGGTGGCAACCATCTGTAATCCTGGCAGCTCCCCAGGCTGAGGCAGGAGGATCACAAGTTCAAAGCCAGACTCAGCAACTTAGCAAGGCCCTAAGTAACTTAGGAAGACCCTGTCTCAAAATAAGAAGGAACAAAGGGGGGAGGCTTGGGATATGGTTCAGTGGTTAAGTGCCCCTGGGTTCAATCTCTGAACAAAAAAAAGAAAACACTTAAACCCCCCCCACCTTTTTTTTTTAAGAAGGACAATAAGAGAGAGAGAGAGAGAGAGAGAGAGAGAGAAAATCAATTTTATTTAGTTTTTCATATGACCTCTGTTGCACATACACTTTGTTATATACATAGTGCTGAGGTTTGAGCCCACATCCTCGCACATGTCAGGCAAGTGGCGTAACTGCCGAGCCACCGCTCCAGCCCCTAAAACCTGTATTTTTTAGCACAGATTGAAAATACCATAAAGAGGAGAGGAGAGAAGGAAAGCTTATGTCTGTGATTGTGGACTGAATATGATCTTATGATCATGAATTCAGTGGACATGCTACCTCATGCCACCTAATTCAAATATTAGCTCTAGCACTTATAAATTACATGACTTTGAGCAAGTTTCTTAATAGCTCAATGATTGTTTCCTCACCTGTGAAATAAAGAGAATAATAACTACTTTGTAAGATCAGTGTGTGATTTAGATGAATTAACACGAGTAACATAATCAGAATAGTATTGGACTGGCTCAGGAAACCTGAGACAATCCTCCAAATCTCATTTGCAGGAAATAGTAAGCATTTATTACTCACTTGCGTGCAGATCACCTGGGGCAACATGAGGGATTTTCCATGTTCGCTTTCCCCTTGGATCAGTGGGCAAGGCAGGAGTATTCCTCCATTACTATGGCAGAAGTACAAGAATAAGAAAATAAATTTAAAAAGCAAACACATTGAGACTCTATTTCTTTCTCATCTGGTGACATAGTGTTGATCAAATAAGACATGTGGACAAGTCCCAAAACAAAGACCAAGGAAAGCTATTCTGCCTTCATGAGAGGGACTGCAAAGTTATATGCTAAGGACATGAATTTGAATTGGAAGGAGAGTGAAGAATGCGGAACAATAATTTAATCTATAACACTGACATATAATAAAAACTCAATGGTAGCTATTTACAATGGCACTATCCCCCAAAAGAGAAAAGCTCTGATTTTATCTGAATCTTTAATACCATTTCTTTGCTGAGCTGAGACTTTATTAACCCTACCACTACCACCACCACTGTTGTGAAGTCATCACCAATGGTTCCACCTAGCTTAGGGCTTGGACATCAATGCCCTGTGCATATTCACACTGGAAACATAACTTCTCATATCAACTTTTCTTTAATAGAATTTAATAGGCCTAGAGCCATTTTCCTCTCCAAGTCAGTTGCACGTTGATAGTCAATCTAAAGAATGGTTGACAGTTTTATACATTGGCACTGCAAATGGTATATTTATTTTCACAGAGGTCTCTTGACAAAAGTTTTAGTGAAAAAAAAAAAGCTCAGACAAGGTTGTACCCTTACAGAAGGAGCTAGTTAGAACATAACAATGAGGATATCAAGTAGAGCTTAATACTTGTAGGATGAATAATAACTTCCCGAAAATCTCCACATCCTAATCTCTGAGACCTGTGAATACATCAGTTTATGTAGAAAAGGAAATTTACAGTTGTGATTAAGTTGAAGATCATGAAAGTATCAACGATCTTTAAAGACAGAGGTTGTAAGGTTGTAAGAATCAGACAGAAGACAATGTGAGTTCAGAAGTAGAAAGTCACAAAGAGATTGGAAGTTGTCATGCTGCTGGCTTTGGAGATGGTAAATGAGCCCACATATCAAGGATTTCAGGAACTTTAGAAGCTGGTAAAGTTAAGGATATGTATTCTTTAGAGTTTCCAAAAGGAAGGCAGCCTAATAACCCATTTTAGGATGTCTGATCTTCAGAACAAAAACAGAATAAATTTATGATAGTTAAGCCACTAAGTTTATGGCAACTAATTATACCTACAATGGAAGACTAATATAGTGTCAATAAATTCAGGGAGTTTTATTTGGAAAAATAATTCAATCGTTCTCTTGTATGGTCACATTTAGGAAAGCTCCTGAATTTTCTCTGCTGGGATACGGGTCTTATACCTCTTGGTCAGTGGTCAGTGAAACCATGCTTTTGATAAGACTATCAGGGAACCAAGCATCTCAATTCCTCAGACTTTTAGTAAGCAGCTTACCCATCAACTTCCCTAAGGTCTGTTTCTTGTATTCCTGGACTCAACCAGTAGACAGTGCTGTGGCCCAGAGGACCTAGAAATGACATGCACAACCTGCTTTGTATCAGAACTCAGATTCTGTTTGACTTGTTTTTTTTTCTAAATATTCATTCTCAGAGCACAAAATTGCCCAGGACTGGAAGGTCTGTGATGACCTAAGTCTGTCTTAGGATAAGTAATATGAGCCAGCAATTCACTCCTGAAATATTTTAAGGCTACATTCATCCACAATATCATATCAGTTAGGATTAGTCTAATCTGCGTATAACTGAAAACACAAGTTGATTAAATAAATTTATTTTTCTCTTAAAAACAATAAGCAGACTTGAAGACCAATATGTAGGCATGGATAGGAGGTAGCCAGCCTCTTTCCATCTTTCTCTTTCACCATCTTAGAGCAGGGTCATCAGTACAGTTTCAGGGGTCAGGGATTATTTTGAGATAGAAAAGACCCAGCTTATTAAAGGCCATATTTAGGTTTATTCTTATTATGATCTTGTTTATCTAAAATTGATCAGGGTCTCTGTCTTCTTGCTTCTTTTAAGTCACATGGACAGTAATCACAGATCAAGACTAGAAAGAGCTTTTAAATAATAAGGTTCTCATTATTTACTGGCCCCGGGCTTGCCGTGTCTTGCTTCCTTAAATTAATGGTCAACTTCATTGACTCCCTGGAAATCATAAGCTTACATGAGAATGTAATACTTTAGTCTCATATTTGTCAAGGAGTTCTAAACTTTCTTTGAGAAGATATCAGTCTTATCTCTTGTAAAGAAAGCAACTCTATAAATACTATTTATAACTGCTCCAGTTTGGGGTACAAATGCATTTGCCCTTTTCAACTGTACAAGACTTAAATTATAAAACACCTATTCAACCCAAAGAGAAAACCAGAGTCAGGAGCCTCTCCTTCAGTAAGCTAGTATTTTTCTTCATTGACAGTTCTGCCATGAGCTTCTCTCTTCCTTGAAGGATACCACAAAGAGACTTAGGAAAAGGCCAACGGATACCAGAATTTTTTACTTTTCTACCATTTTCCCAATACTACAATATCTAAATCCCTGATATTTCTCTTTATCTCCTCTAGATAGTCTGGCATATAACAGAAAATCCAAACATATTCTTTAAACAAAATAGAGGTTCAATTCACTCTCACAAGGAAGAAGCAGGTGATCTAGGATTGCGATAACAGTTTTAGAAGTTTCATGGTTCTAGAAGTTGCAAAGTTCAAGAACTGTCTTCTTTTCCACCATCTTCAAGGTAACCTCATCGTCCAAAGCATTGCTGGGTCTCCAACTATCATGCTCATGTTCTCAGCAAGAGGAAGAAAAAGAAGGGAGGGATTTTGAACAAGAAATAAAACCTGCCAGGGAGTCTGCTTGATTTGGGATACTTTTCCATATTTCCCTTAATTAAATCAATTTGACTGCACCTAAAGAAGGCTGGGAAAGGTAGTCTTTTAGCTGAGCACATGGACACACACACACACACACACACACACACACAGGTTTTTGTTAGCAAAAAGAAAGAGGGAAAAGAATATTGTTCTTCCTCAACTTGTGCTGCCAAGAATATGAGCAATGCCTCATTTGCATTATAACTGATTGCCAACAGACTTGAGCTAAGTACCTCAGTGGGGAGGGGAACAACTATTATGAGTCATCTACACCTTAATCCAATAAATTTCATGTCACTTCCTGGCAAAGGGTTTAGATGGAAAAGGAAAAGAGGTGAAGGGGAATTTACAAGGACAGCAAGCACCAGAGTAGAGAAGAGGAAAGGGAATGGACACCATTAGTTCTAGGGAGTCTCTATGCCTGGGCCATGAGTAGATAAGAGTTTGCCTTTGAGAGATTTCCCCACCAATATCAGGGCCACAGTTTGAAAAGGCTATTTATACCCTACCTGCCAAGCAGAGCAGCCTTCCCGATCACCCATGCCACATGATCTCACCTTCATGAACAAGGGAGTGGGTGTGGGACTGCTGGGCAGCACCATCCGTTGGCTTCCTTTGGGTGGGTGAGTGGAGGTGGCTTAGCACAGGAAACACATCACCTTCATGGTGAAATGATCAATTTTGCTCCGAGAATGTTGCATTTTATCCAGTGCTCTTAGCAAATAATACACCAGACCAGGCATATTTCAGTTCCAACACTGGACTTGTCCCTAACATTTATGACCAGATGCTGTTAATCAGGAGGGGGTCTGTGAGCACCCAATTGTAGGAGGCTCTAGTGCACCATCCAGGCCTGGGTCACATCCTCCCACTCCTGACAGTGTTAGTGTCTAAAGGCTGTCCCTGAATTCCTCTCTCAAATTTTCTCTATGCTAAAGAAAGTCACTTTACCCATAGTCAGACCCCCTCCCTAAGCAAACTTCTCACCCAGTGATTGAACGGATAGGTTGAGATAGGTAGTTTTAATAAAACCCCCAAAATTACAACCCTAAGGGGCATTGTTTTAGTTAACTTATTTGCTGCTGTAATCCAAGGACCTGACAAGAACATTTTTAGAAGGAAAAGTTTATTTCAGAGCTTGTAGTTTCAGAGGTCTTTAGTCCATGGAAGGCCAGCTCCATTCCTTGGGGTCAAGGTGAGGTTGAACATCATGGCAGCAGGCATAGCTCCAGTGAGCAGAGAGCTCAAAGTATCACATCAGGAAGCAGAGGAGTGAGAGAAACTCTACACCAGATATAGAATATATATAACCCAAAAGCATGCCCCCAATGACCCACTTCCTCCAGCCACACCCTACCAGCCTATAGTTGCCGGTTAACCCCTGTAAGGGGATTAACTCACTGATTGGGTTAAGGCTTTTATAACCCTATCATTTCACCTCAGCCTTCCTGAATTGTCACACATGAGCTTTTGGGGACACCTCCCATTCAAACCATAGCAGACAAGCAACAACGGAGTACTCCGTTGGCCTCTCTGAGGTGTCTTGCAATTTTATGCATCCAACCCAAACTTCTCCCTTGGCTTTGCCCTGCTTCCCTATTCTCTTTCAGGTACTGGTTTTGGAAGTACTTCTCTAGAAAACCTTCTGGAGCAGATTTTACACAGATATTAGTCTCCAAGTCTGTTTTACATAATATCTGAACTAATTGGTGAAGAAACAACACTGAAAAAAATATTCTTTGGGGGTCACAGCCCACCTAGCCCAAAGACCTCTTTAAGGTACACTTGTATTAATGCAGTTGAAACATCTGGTTACTTACCTGCACTGAAAACAAGTACAGAGGATAAGATGAACTTCAGATCAGTCTTCTTTTTAATAATCTTATAAAAATGGTCTGGCAAGAATTTGTTGAAAACTTTGCATGCTTATTATGATTTTAATCTGCATAAACCATTTGGAAAATTGGTTTTATACGTTTAATAGAAAGTTTATGAAAGAATTCTCTTAAGTAACATCCTTTTCAAACTTCAAGGGGTACTGTATACTCATATTAGTTTACAGATGATGATGCCCTGTACCTTACCTGTACCACAGGTAACATCGAGATATTTGTTCTCTGAAATGCATCTCATAGCTCACATATAATTTTATCTGTCACCTTGCAGCCTTCTAGCATACAATTATGTTGTGAGTACGGGGCTGGGATAGTGTGAGTGAGATTTCCCCTAAGAAGTTGGAGTTAAGAGAAATGAGGTTTGATTGCAAGGATTCAACTAATAAAGTCCACACATAGTGTTCAGAAATCAAGATAGTAGATGATCTGGAGGGTGGGAATATGGGGGAATCATCTCAGAAGGAGATCCCTGACCTCCATGAGATGCCCATTTAACACAGGGGTTCTTCTGGGGGAAATCATAGAATCCTGAGGAATCCAAGGGGTCATCCTTGACATAGTATCAGCCTTGGCTAACTATGTAAATATACATTTGTTCTTGATTGTTTGGCAATGATTCCCCCTCAATTGTAACTCCATTTTCATCTAATACAAAAAAAAAATGAGTAGATAAGAGACTGTCTGTAAATATATGACCAAAGGATTTGGATGTTTTTCCAATTCCACACAAGGTGACCTGAGTTTTAAATAGGCAAGACAGGAATGTGGTTACTATTTAGTAAGCAAAACCCTGCCAATTGTATTGTAATGTGTGAACATAAAGGGACATTGTGGATCACAAAATGTGTAGCTCCAACAGAATAAAAATTGGCAGTGATTTTTCAGCATTGTCCAAGCTGAGGAAACACTGAATCTTCAAGACAACTTTAATTTAATTAGTAGAGAGGTGTTCTTTACCAAGAGGAAGGAATGATTCATCTCATCACACCATGACCTGGATTAAAAATCTCCCAGATTCTACACCTCTCTTTGCTCTGATGCCATGCTCACAACTGAATGACAGTCATTATTTTGATCTCTCCAGGAAGAACCTGACCCCCAATAGTAGAAATGAGATTTCCTTTCACTGTACCAAATATCTCCCATCATGAGATATTTTGAATTAACAAGGGTTCAGACTCCTAATGTGCTTGATTTTAATTTGGTTAGTGTGAGTCAGTGTCCCTGGTATACTTTGACTCTATTGACGATGACAAATTTCAGGACTCATGGTCACAGTAAATTCACTAGGTGAATACCTGCTTGAGAGACCACTTAGCGTAGAGCCATCTGGTCTTTTTCTGAGAGTCATCTCTCTAAGTCCTCATAGTTCTTCGAAAAGTTTATGCGTATCTGCTTCATATTTTTATAACCAGGGAATGCTGAAATGCTGAATATCATTGGCAAACTTGGGTAATTCTCTGTAAACTTGCCCTTCCACATCTCTCATAAAAATAAAAGACAAAACGCCTCCCAGGCTGGTAAGATCTGCTAGGTATACATTCTCATCACTATTTATTCCTACATTTGCTATCTATCTCTATATAATATCATTCTATTTGAAAAGAAATATTTTTCTTCATCCACAGACACTTAGATGATATAGGAATCCCTTACCAAAAGCTTTGGGAAAATTTTCACTATTATTGCATTACTTCTTTCTGAAATCTATGCTGTTTTTCCAGACCACCATTGCCCAGCAGGCTCAAAGAACAGATGGCTCAGGGCACAGCACTTTGCTCACCTTATCTTCCTCTTTCTGTGAATTTTCTCCTTTGTTTTTTTGGGCCGATTACTCTTGGTTGCTATTCTGCTTCTCAAATTCAGCCTTCTCAGATTTCATATCCTCTGGTCACTCCTTCTTGTGGTTCAACCTCCAAGTCTTGGATACTCTGCAAGGCTAGCCTGTACAACTCTGATGTATTAGGTTGTCTCTAGTTAGCCATCTGTGACTCAGTCTGGAGGTCTTCTGGCTGCTGTAAGGGCGCTGCAGAAGGGACCTGCCAGGCACCTGCAGAATTGAAGAAGACATCAGTGCCCAAATGCCCAACTCTAAACTTTGGCATGATATAATCTGCTATATGAAAAAGGCCCTTTAATTACTTAAAAAAATGAGACTCAAAATGGAAATTAGTATCACTAATTGAAAATAAAAACATCTACATTTTTTACCTACCTATGGATTTGTGGATGTAACATCAAAACTAATACCATAGAAATCCGAGTTTCCTTGGAAGCTCAATAGAGTAAGTTTTGTAAAGTCAAATTTACTAATGTAGTTAGAAAAATAGATGGTCCTTCTGTAATAATTTGGGACCCCCTTCAAAGGAATTTTTTTAGTCTCTTGGAGTACCAATAAGAAATAAAATAGACCAGGTGGCATCAGCAACTGATGTTTATTTTCTCATGGTCAGGAAGCTGGAAGCCTGAAATTAAAGTGCCAACATAATTGGTTTCTGGTGAGGCCTCTCTTGCCAATCAAGAGATGGCCACTTCATTTTTGTGTCCTTTATTGCATAGGCAAACAAGCATGCAGAGGGGTGTTGGGTGGAGAGAAGAGAGATATCTTCTTTGCTCCTTCTTTTATTAAGACCCTAATCCCATTAGATTATGTCCCCACACTTCCTAATTATGTCTCCAAAGACCACGTCTCTGAATACCATCACTCAGGAGGTTAGAATTTGAGGAGGAAAGTTGGTCTATTAGCATGTGTTAAATCCAGATAAGATGTAATGTTTTACAACCTAATACTTTTTTTAGAGATATAGTGGGAAGGGGAAGGGCGGGATAAGGGACGTAATTGGGGGGGGCACTCCTGGGGGTAATTGCAATATCCAGAATATATACACATTTTATATTATTTTGTTAAAAACTTGTATGGTTGTTCAAAAATAAAAAATAAAAAAAAAAGAATTTGAGGAGGAGGACAATTGAGACCATAACGGATCCTAAAGATCCCAGTACACTCATCAGAGCATAATTGGTAATTCAGAAAATTTCAAAGTGATCATACTCTTATTATTCTCTACTTGCCCTTTCAAATCTATTCTCCAGCTTTCTCTTCCGGCTTTGGGACCCATTATGTTGATGTCTACAGAGTTCTCATTCAGAGACTCATTATTTTTTTTTATAATCTTCTAATTGAATGCAATCATTAGGAGGCATCAGCACAATCAGAAAAGCGGAAGAGAGAAAGTCTGGGATATCTATATTCCTACTGATCTCCCACTGCTGACCATAGCTCCTGAAGAGCAGGTCCACACTTGCATGGTCACAGTTCTTGCTGGGTTCTATTAACAGCTTTCTTCTTTTGCTCCTTTCGTCTATGTGCGGTACACTTCGATTAGTATTCTTTCCTGGATATTTCATGGTCTTTCCTTAGTCCAATAACCCCACTATACCTCTGAAGGTTCCCTTCATTAAACCTCTCTTCAATTATACCCTTTGAGTTTGCCTGGACTCTGATTTATTTAGCAACAACACATAATTCTCATCAAGTTCCACCTCCACAGCTGAGTGGAGCTACCTTAGGTATTGATTGAACTTGTAAAGGAGAAAAACTCAAAAAGGTGAGTGATTGACCACTCCAGCCTCTTGGAAAGGCTAATACGGCTTGACATCATGACAAAGCTCTCTTCTGGCACAGCATGGAGCAAAGGGCCTAATGACTCCCTGATGCATCCAAGCCTCTCTAAGGTCATGAACCAGAGAAAGCAGACCTGTTCAGTAAATGACCACAATATTTCAGCTGTGCTATGAACCTAATTCTAGAGAGGTGGTATGGTCTGTAGTTAGAACATTGCAAAATAATGGGATTAAAGATGTGCATTAACTTCTGCCCTCAAGGAGATAACAGTCCAGTGGGGAAATAAGCTAATTACCAGTTACAAAACAGTGATATGCATTTTATGATAGAAGCATATATCCAGAACTGTTGCAGATGAAAGGGAGGATTACCTGCCTGCTTTGTGCTTAGTCTTGGAAATTATGTATGTTTGATACAGTAAGAAAAGAGCAGAAAGACGTTCCAGGTAGAAGAGCAGTTTGGTGTGAAGAAATGCGGGACAATCCAAACCCGCAGGTGCCATTTGTCATCATGGAAGGGGGAGTTCACCAAAGTCAATATGCCATTGGAAATTCCTTCAGAAATTGACATGCTATTTCTTACTGAATTCACCAGTGATTACTTCCCAATGTTGAATAACGATTTTGCTTCTTCAACTAAACAGCAGCTGACGTAGCTGGCTTGAGTTTTGAAGCCATGTTCAAAAAAACATGTTTCTCTTGGAATGGTTGACTGTGTTAGTACAGAGACACTAGGGAAGAAATTGGCTGGCTCCTGTCTCTCAGTGCCCCACACCTTGGGAAAAATGCCACCTATCACAGCAGGAGCCAGAAACAGTTCATTTAAATTATTGCTTATTTCCCCATTCCTGTTTCTCTCATGCCAAGATCATTGCTGAATTTCCTAGGATGTGACCACAAATGTCGGGTGACTCTAGAGATTGTATGTGGCCTGGTCTTAGCTGAGAGAAAGCATTTATGAGCAAAAGAGGACGTTGGGAAGCCAGTCAAGTGCCACATTGTGATATGTCCTGAATGCCATGCTAAAATGTTCGGAGATTGTATTTTAAGCATTGGAAATCTGGAAAAGGATCTGCGTATCATCCTGTTGGTGGCATAAAGAATGCATAAAAGAAGAATGAAAACACAGGCAGGAAGACCATTCAGAAAACCATTGGAAAACTCGAATAAGCAATAATCAAGATTGCAGCTAATAAGATAATCACTGAGTTAGAAAAGGAGGTGCGTATTTCCAGAACTATTTGGGTGTTATATCTGTCAGGGAAAATGGAAAGAAGATGATTTATGGAAATTAAAGGTATGAGAGAAGAGGATTAACATGACTTCTAGGTTTTTGATTTGAAGATCAGAAGAGTCCAATTACAAAGATATTGGTAAGATGTAGGGCAACCATGAGGAGCTGCATAGGGACCCGGGGCTAGGTAGAAATAGCAAAGGATAGAAAATGCTTGTTGGATAAGAGGGGCAGGGTCACTTAGGACTTTCAGGGGATCTGAAAGTCAGAAGTCTTATGTTTTCAATGCTCCATCTGCTGTTGATTGTGATGTTAGAGCTGGGGCAAAGGAATCAGGGGGTGGCTAGAGCTGAGCAATGTTAAATCAAAAAGGCAAAACCTATAGAGCAGCCTGAATTGAGGAGCACATTGATTTTCAGATAGAGGATTTAGTCAGTCCAAGTTTATCTCACAATGAAGGAGCGAAAGAGTAAACACCTTCATCTCACCTTCCCAGCTCTCTCTAATCTGTGGAGCCTCTCTATTAACAAACAGTACATAACAGTACATAGGAGCCTACTGAAGTGACTCACAGGCAAATCTGCTGGGACAGAGTGGGAAGAGGATCTCAGGTCAGGGGAAAGGGTAAACCCAAGGCCTCTATCCCAGATCATTTCATATGAAAAAATTAATTAAGGAGAAAAGGCAGGCTTGAGTGAGATGACATGGGTAGTTCATATAGGATGAAATTTTGGAAATTCACCATCCCAGTTCCATCTAACAGGATCCAAAGAATGCTAAGCAACAACGAACCATTGGATGAAAATCTAGTAAATGATCTGTTGTAGGTGTTTGATGGAAGCTAATCTTGTTTGGCATTTTCATTCCTTGGAGAAATATTTTTTCTCCATTTTGCGGATGAAGAAATTATGAAAACAAAATGTGACTGCTCTGAGATCAGTTATCTGGCATTAAAGACAGGATTTGAATCCAGTCCTGCCTGGTGCTAAAGAGTATGGTATCTTCTTTCTCAAAAGTTAATTAAAGTTGTGCATAAAACAAGAGAGGATGGAAGATGTAGTGTCCCACTTCAGTGCCTCCAATTATCCAATTTATAAACAATTTCACACACTTCACCTTCAAGTTCGGATCAATGTCTGTTTTCTATGGCTTTTCTTGCATGGTTCATTTACTCATCAGTTCCCTATAGACTTGGAAGGTCTTTTTGATAATGATATTTGGGGTTTTCTGCAGCCACAGGCTCCAGTTAGAATATAGGAAAGTCTCAGATTGCTACGTGGTGAGCTTGAGGAAACGGGAGTCTTGTGACACATGCCCCTGGAGGAAATGCACCGACGCCGTCAGCATCAGAACCGGCGCACATTCTGGGAACTTCTGTGACGTCTCTTCTTCATACCAGTGGTCATGGTCAAGGGAAACGTGGCTCATGTTCTCTTGGCAGTGATCATGCCTAGGACAGAATCCTTGCTCTTAGCCTGAGCGAGGCTGGAAGGACCTATGTTCCCTGAATTTGAATGCTGGTCATGGCCCTTCTTACATATTTTCCTCTTCCATTTTAGAAGTTAACTTAAAAAAAAAACAAAACAAATGAGGCTGAATTGGTGGCTCAGGAGTTACAAACTTGTCTGGCACATGCAAGGATGCAGGTTCAAACCCCAGCACCACATACATAACAAAATGTTGGAGCAACAAAAGCCACATGAAAAACTAAATAAAATTGATTCTCTCTCTCTGTGTCTCTACCATTTTTTCTTTAAAAAAACTGTATTCCTTCTCCTCTTTCTCTTTCTACTTTCTCCTCTTCTTCATTTGTGTCCTTCACTTTATATTTGTATGTTCTACTATCTGGACCAGTGTCAGAGTTTCTAAATCTATAAAATCTAAGCACTTTGCCAAAATCAACTGAATTTCTCAGATGTTTAGGCTCCTGAATTTAAGCTGGCAGCTCCAAGCTGCATACACTGACAAGGAGAAGAGCTGACATGAATACTACGCAGACCAGAAGGAGATCCTCTAATTCAGAGGCCGCAGTCCCTCAGAGACTTCACAGTGCCTCTCTCAATAGAAAAGAATAAAAGGAAATAGAGAAAGACAATAGCTGCGGGAAGTGAACTTCTTTCTTATCTTGGAGGGTAGAAAATGACTTCAATGACACAGGAAAGCATCATTAGGGAGTACCATTGTAGTCCATAGATTCTTGAGGGTGATACCTAAAGGACTTCCCTAAGGCATGTTGGAGAGGAATTTCTGCCCAGCAATAGCATGTACCTAAATATAGGGCATTTAGGTAACAATGCAAACCTGAGGAAAGAGGAGACCATTATCCCAGGGACAGGAGAGGAGCCAGAGCATGCACGACCCCAATGGAGTTTGAGAACTGGGAAGCTTCAAATTGAAGCAACTGCATGCCCAGGCTTAAATGTCAACTGATAAAGGAATATATTATCCTTGGAGACGCGTGTTAAATGGATTTCATAGCCAAGTTTAACTCGGAATTATCAGTTTGTATTTAGAGTTTATATTCTTGGCATTTTACGTAGTATTTTCCATTCGTTGCACTTCTTGATGTGGTACCATGATAAGAATAGTCATGATGGCCTTTCTGGGAAGATGGCGATCTGAAGACAAAAGACCTCCCCTGCACCCTCGTGACTGATCAGGATATCTCCGGCTTCTCACCAATATTTTGAGCACATGGATCCTTTTCCAAAATAGATCATATACTGGTTCATAAAGATAATCTCAGCAAATACAAGAAAGTTGACATTATCCCGTGTGTCCTCTCAGACCACAACGCTATAACCCTAGCAATCAACAGCGATAATCATAACAGAAAACACACATATTATTGGAGATTGAATAATACCCTATTAAATGAGGAATGGATC